>SWDT01000116.1:0-108814 GCA_009193035.1 Halicephalobus mephisto | reverse complement strand
CACTGCTTCATCCGCTACTATTCTTCTACTTTCTTTCGACTTGAAGAGTCTACAACAGGACTGGACAGATCTGAGTTTCATTCCGACTGACTTCTTGATGAATTGAAAAATCCAAGCTGCTTTTACCGTTGGCGTCCCCATCAGGATGAGTGACGGCAACCCGACACTTGTCCTTCTCACAAGAATCTGCTTCCATCGATAGTCACTGTCAAATTCCGTGGATTAATCAAAAAGCCGCACCATGGAAGAGATTGGCCAGAGGATATCAGACAAACTTGGGAAGCTGAAGATATGGATTTCAGTTGACTCAGATTCTCCGTGATCATGGTCTTATTTGCCTTCAATTGCATTCCGAAAGCTTGAGCGTCTATCAACAATTTGAGGATAACTTCTGAGCCAGATCCTTCTTCGTCGAGACAAGTAAGTAATCATCCACGTATCTGTAGAGGAAGGCCCTTCTTCGTAGAGATCAGCAACTCTGAAGTCTTCTGAATAATGAAAAAGCTGAGTTTCAACATGGGCAAGATAGATATTGCACAAAATCGTCGAAAGAGAACTGCCTTGAGAAATCCCTCTATTGCAATGATAAAATCGGCCTTTATATTTGATGACCGACTTCATGGCACATTTCTCGATAGAAGCAAGAAGGAATTCAGACGAGATCTTCTAAAATAAAAATCAATAAAAAACACTACCAAACCAAACCCTAGTCAAAGCAAGTGAAAAATGTCTAGCATGGGTCTTCATTTTCTTCATTTTTTCTTCCGCTTCCTTGACGGATCCAGCAACGATCGTCTGTTTCCGTCTCTTGCCCCCTTCAAAAAGCACCAGAAATCCACAGCCACCAGTGACAATTAGCAGGAACAACCACGGATAAAGCAGTTTTCAGAATTTCATGATCAATAGATGGGAAACAATTGCTAAAATCTCCAGAAAAACAAAAATAACCTTCTTCTTTCGGTTTCAACCGAGCAGCAAAAATCCTCAAAGTGTAACAAAGTCCTTAGGATTCCTCAATCCAAATCCTCTGGAGATTCCTTGTTTGTCAATCAAGTATTCTAAAGCATTTTAACTACTTTCAGCTCTTGTTTTTTGAGTTCCTTGTTTCCATTGACCAGGTTCTCCACCGGACGAGTCGATTCTATCTTTGGCATAAATCTACAAGAATAAACATCAAAATGTTTAAAAATCAAACATTTAAAAAATTAAACTTCTTAAAAGTAGTAAACTTTAAAACTTTAAAAAGCAAAAAATTTTAAAAAATTTAAAATTTCTAATTCTAAAAAGTTAAAAATTTAAGAAAATTAAAAAGTATAAAAAAATAATTCTAAAAATTCTAAGAAAATTTTTAATTTAAAAAAAATCAAAAATTAAAAAGTATAAAAACGAATTTTAAAAATTCTAAGAAAAAAAATAAAACAAACCTCAAAGTGAAATAATCCAAATTTAAAATTGGTTTCTAAACTTTTGCTTTTCGATCAAGAAGAAATTTTTCCAATGAAGCATCAGAAATCCTTTTCCAGACATCCATTCTGTGTAATCTCATCCGATTGGAGATATCCGGGACTGAACAGAGCCATTTCGAGACGAACTGAGAGAAACCTTCAGGAAAAAATGAAGAATATTTTTTCACCACGGCAATTTTGTCTTCAAAGAAATATTTTTCAGGAATGGGATTTCGAAATCCGAAGGCCTCTGAGGATCTGACTGGAGACAAAGATAGGTTCCCCGGCACGGATATTCATTAAGGACTTTGCGATCTTGTTAGAGAGGGATTTCAAGTTGTTTTTCCCGAGCAATCAGACGGGAAGAGGTAGGAGAAGGTTCCAAGCAGGTAGGAACGGAGTTGGCAGCAAGTTATGTGGTGTCTAAAAAGGTAAAAATAAAAAACTACTGCAGAAACAAGTTTTGAACCACTTTGCTCATTATTTCAGAAGGAGACTACGGCTGAGGGCAGCATGTCAGCCTTTCAGATCGACGGTGAGATCCGTCAGAGCCTTCGTCAAGAGGTACTATACAAGAAATAGAAAAAAAGGAAAGAAAACCCTACCTTAGGAAAATGAATTTTTACTGGGTAGCTTATTTCTTGAAGGAACTTAAAGTTGACTATTGTACTCAATCCCATGGTTTCTAAGTTTTAAAGTGTCAGTAAAATATTAATAGGGCGAAATGTTGCGGAATTTGCTGAAGAAATTGCAGGAATATGAGCATTGTTCGAGTTTGAAATTGTGATCACGATATTCTGTCATTTGGATGTTAACAGATTTTCTCTTCGGAACCAACTTGCATTGTAGTTTGGGCAATTAATAAGACAGGTTTTTATAATAGTACCTGAAATCTTTAGTTCATATTCGAAAAAGCTTGTAGTAAAGGGTTTTGTTGTAAATTTATGGTAGGAGGGATTGTTATTGGTTGGATGTCGATGGAGTGACATCTTGGGAACTCCTTGATTGAGCAGAAAACTGTTGGTTCCTACTATTAGCAATTAAGCTTGTTTATCTTAACATAAGCATGGAACAAAGGAGGAAGGATTCTCGTTTGACCGAAGTCAAACTCGGATCAGTCTAAAGCTAGATTTTCTCAAAACTATCTAACACTTTAGTCTCACTTCCCAGGTGTTGGCTGACTGGGCGAAGCTTTGGGCATTTTGTCTAGGCCATTTCCAGTTTAACTCCGATCTTTATCCCTACTGTACTAATAATTCTCCAAAACAATATTTTAAATTTCCTCAGTTACCAAAATGTAACTTTAACTACAAAGACAAAATAAAAGTAAAGAGATTTGAAATCTTTAAACCTAATACTATAGAATATATTTCAAACGCTCATTTATGCAAAAAAGTTATCACTGAAGTTTCTTTATATACAGATTTATCTGGATATGAACATTTAGTTGAAAAAGAAATTAATAATAAAGATATTACGATAAAAGAATGTAATGACATGATAAAAAGCAAAACCTGTGACTTTGGTGTTTTGGAAAAAGGGGAACATTCATATCGCACTAATGATAAAGTTTCTATCGAATATCCAAACAGATTTACTAGTTTATTCAAAGCTAAACATTATTTAAAGGAGAATTGTGTTTTAATTGAGACTAAAGTTTTTTCTCACTATAACCAAAGACGTCCTACTAATGTTCTAGTTGATATGAATAAGTGTGAGTATTCAAAAGGTAGATGTAAGATTAAACCAAATGAATTAATGGTTTGGGAAGTGAATGATAAACAAAACTGTAAATTTATTTCTATTGGAGTTCTTAAGGGCTATTTTAATGCTAATTTTTGGATCAATATTAATTATCAAATAGCTTTAAATTTAATAGATAACTTCACGACTGATTGTGGAAATAATTTACAATTAACCTCAGAAGGTTATGCTTTAAAATCTATTAGAGAAAAAAGATCAGATCACAACTCAGTTAAAACCTTTCAAGAAGCAGGAGAACTACAATATCTAGAAAATAATATCAAGAATCAATTAAGACATTTAACAGAAACTTTTTGTCAAATGTTCAATGATCATAATGAAATTTTAGAAATTTTGTTGAAGGAGAATCCAAAGAAATTTATTCAAAAAGTCTTAAATTACACAGCAGTTGATGTTAAAATAATTAATAATAGCATTATTGAAGTTAAGTTCTGTAAAGAAATTGATAATAAACTAATCGAATTTACTAACTTAAATGATATTAAGGGTTATATCCCTATTAAAATTAAGAAATATAACGATAAAATTTGGTATATGAAAGGTGGTGTCATTACTAATGACAATTCGCTATAGCGAACTGTTGCGAGCAATATCTCTAGTTTAAAAAATGTTGAAATAAAAAATAATTATAACTTAAGGTTTTTGAAAAAGAAACTAATTTTTAAAGAACATATTTCCAATTATATGAAAACTGATATTGAAGCAGAATTACTAAATGAGATGAGACAAATGTCGAATGCTGGGGTGGAATTGAAAGAAAATGAGCAGAATTCAGTGATTCCTCATGAAATTATAAACGATTTAGATAATTTACTCGAATCTTATTGGTTGAAGTATTGGAGAATTTATGTAACAATTGCTTCGACACTAATTTATGTATTTATTGCTAGATTTTTGATTTACATTGTATCACCACAGTTTTCTTTAAGTAAAAGGAAACAAAATAGAAGAAAATTAGTTTCGATTGAAGACGAAGAATCAACTCCAACTGAAAATATTGAAATGAAACCTCTTAAATTTGAAAGAAAGCCAAGTTTAACTAAATTTCCATCTGTTCTCTCATTAAACAAGAGTTAAAAATTTAAATTAATAAATGGTGTTGATATTTTCGATGACTGAAAAGTATAAATTAATAAATGAAAGTACTGCTAATAACATTGAGTTGATCAAAGTCCATGATGATAAAAGTCATGAGGAGAGTGAGCCACCGAATAATGCTGATGAAAGAATTGGAAAATCGAATAATAATAATGAAATAATTGGAAAATCAAATAAAGATGAAAATAAAGTCTCATCAAAAAAACCTAGAAAAAAGAAATTAACAAAGAAAAATAAAGAATTTGTTGATTATCTAGTAGGAAGAAATGTAACAGGTCCTGGATTTAAAACAATTCCTCCATATACTGAAAACAATAAAATTTCCTTATAATACTCAACTTCTTTGAAGTTTTCATTCAACTTTGTTGGATACGTCTTTCAAATCCCATTCAATAAAAATATTAATGTTATTAAACTCAATCAAATGATTGTTAATATCTACCAATTTTAAATTTATTTCGTTTGTTAGTTACTTCATGATAAATAATATTTTTAGGTTCTATTTCGACTTTATCATTAGGTCTAAATCTATAGATTGAATTAAATATCTTTTCATTAATATAACAATCTTCCATCAAATTACATGTAATAAAAATATTATCTATTTTATTGGTATTACTTGAAGAAGTTGATTTATTGTTTTTCTCATCATTATTATTTTGATCATTTTGTATTTTTATTTTATTTTTAATTTCTAAATAAACATCCAATTTTATAACTCCTATTTTGTACTTCTTACGTAAAAACTCATTGAGGAAATGAATACTCAAAAGTTGAATCGTTGGACGTTAGTTGTAAGATGAAGTAAACCATTTATAATAGAGAAAATTGTCGAATAATTAATACTAACCATAGTATCCAAAAAGTCCGATTATTTGCTGTGTCGGGAGTTTATATTTCATTTTTAAAGAATAATTTTATATATTTTGTAATTAGCATATTTCTTAATTCTTTTAAAAATTTTTGTGTGGTTTGCAAATCATCTTTTCATCAGTCTCCTCCCTTTTGTTTCCTAAGCATTCGAGAACATTCATCGAATGATTCCTATCAGAGCTGTCGATTTTTTACTTGATAATAAAAACAAATAGTTGACAATAAGTTGAATTTTTTTATTTCACTTAATTTTAAATTTAGAATTCGTTTTATTATATTATTTCCGTTGATCGGATAACTAAAAACATTTTAATTATAATTTTTCAGTAAAATACACTGTCCGTTATGGTTAATCCCGATAGTATCGATGGCATTGGTGGTGATAGGACTTTTATGGATGCCTTTTATGTTTACTTAGAACAAAAGAAGGAGCTGGATAGTGGTGAGAAGATTACTGAGAGAGAAAAAGCAGAACGTGATTGCTGCAGCTATTACATGGTAGCCGTGAATCAGTGTCTCCTGAAGATCGACTCACTTCTTGATGGAGATGTCAAATGTGATTATCTCGACTGGTTACGGTGGAATAATGACATTATTACAACTGAGCTCGATGGTTTCATTAATATTCAACATCTTCATGATTTAGTACCAACAATTAGTGTTTGCAAAAACAATGTTGAAATAATGGTCCAGAATTATTTTCAGCTGACAGAAGAAGAAAAAGCCGTAAGCAATCAATATGTCCATGCATATAATATAGTTAAACGTTTACAAAATCAATCTCGACATGTTGACAAGCGTATTCTTCAACATGTTGGACGTTTATTAATTAATTATATCAACTATCTGAAGAAACGTTGTTACATAAAAAAGCTTGATCGTAATGAGATTTCTTTTGATCAACTGCAAAGCGAGGCTGAGCATCTAAGGATAGAATTACGGGGTGTGGATGATGATTTGGCTGGAAATATTAAAACTGTAATTGAGCTGTTTAAACAATTTCGTGAGCTAGATGGTGATGCTGCAGTTGGTCAAGATAAAAGCTTGAAATATGCATTGCTACTCGCTCATAAACGTGCTACAGAAACTATACTAGAAACTTCCTTACGTCGTATTAGAGAGACGATAGTTCATATAAAGCAAGTGGCAATTGAGAAAATAAAGAAGGCATGGAAAACTACTTCACTATTTTCTAATCCAATTCGTCATCCCATAGAAACTTTAAAGAATTTAGGTCATGCTGTTAAGCATCCCTTAGACACAGCCAAGGAAATATGGAAATGGGCTAAAGAAAATCCTTGGAAATTTGCTTTTATAGTAGTCGGTGGTGTTGTTATAGGAGCAGTTGGTGTGGGTGCTTCACTACTTATTAGTAGCTCTTTAATTGCTTTCACCCTCCCCGCTGGTGCACTAGTTGGTATCGGATTTGCCGGTGCGGGGATTGCTATAGGCTCAGCACTTATACCTGCGGCTGCAGGTGCGCAAGCTGCACGAGCTACTAATGAAAAATGGCAAAAAATTGCTATTAAAGAAGCGGAGGAAGCAGCGTTGAAAGCTGAAAATGAAGATGAAGGTCGTCGAATTGCAGAGCAAGTACTAGATAATCACAATAAGCGTGAAATTCTCAGAACAGCGCGAGAATATGCAGAAGAAGAAATTCGAAAAAGAAAAGAAAGAGATAGGCTAATCGAAGCGGAAACAAACCGTCAAATTGATTTAATGAATCCTGAACAGCTGAAAATGATGGAATTACAATGTAATAATACTGGAGACAGCCTTGAACAATTCTTGAAAGAGACTGTATCAGAAATACAAAAAAATAAAGATAACTATCTGCAAACACAGAAAGACATTTCACTCATTCGCGAAGGAAGAGGTGCAGCTGCTCGGTTATTACAAAAAACTGCGGATACTAATCCACTACCTCCAGAATTAAACCTTGAATCGATCCAAACTACCAGAAAATTAAGGAATTTAAGGAACATACTGAGATGTCTAATTATGTGATTCTTTAAGGATTAACTAGTATGCCTCCGGATAAGTGTAAAAACTATCCCTCGTGAACACCCCTCTGAAATTTTTTGTTTTTAATTCTTTAGCTAATTTTATAATGTTGTAATTACTCAATGGTTTTAAGTTTTTAATAAACATTTATATCAAAAAAATTGACCGGATCACATAAAAATCACACAAGCCCTCCAGAGGGACACTGGAGGGCTCGTATCATTTAGTAAAAATAAAGAAATTTGCTGGAATTACACATAATGTCTCCGTATCCGTTTTAATAAATATATTTGTTGGATTTATACGTGAGGAGCACGTATCCATTTAGTAAATTTATATATATACCTATCTAAATTACACGTAATACCCCATATACCCAGGAGTGGGAAAGTGGGAGAAAAGGGTGTCCTAGAAATGGCCTATATATATTATTCTAACTTTCGTTTTTTAGTTGATTCATTTCTGGTAAATTGAGATCCCTTGCTCTCAGATTCATCCTCAAGTGTAGAAACAGAAGAAGTCAGAGATAAAGTAGTCTCGAAAGTGGAAGATCCATACTTTGTTAATCGTTGTTCAGTCATGTATCTCATATGATTAAGTACTTTTTCTTTTTTTGCTTTCTTCGTCTCCAATGCTTCTTTTTGTGCTTGATTCCATTTTTTTGAAAGTTCCATCTGCTTTTTCGCCATTTCAAATACGTAATCTGATTTTTCCTTCAACGTTTCATATATTCCCGAATGTCTTATACAGTCAACTGATATTTCCCTGTAAATCATACTTCTTAACACATTCGCGACCGCTGGGTACATTTTTGTACCCAACGCGCACGTACTCGTGGGACCGCTGGGTACGTTTTTGCACCCACAGGTATTTAATCGATTTTTTTTGCGCATTAATTATTTTTTAAAGACTTTTTTGCATTTTTCAATACTACCTATCCCTCTGGTGCTGCAATAGACGTGGGCAAGGAATTCGTAATCATATATGATAGTTTTAGGCAGATCCAAAGTTGATTAGTTTTCTGATCCCTCATTCTGTTCAAAATCAATCAAATTGTTTCCAATTTTTTGCAATTAATTATATAATTTTATTTTACGAACATGTGTCATGTTTATTATTAAAACAATCTAAACAAAAATGTTTTTTGCACTTATTGCACCTCGTATTTACCCTTTTGGCACGATTTGATGCTTTCCTTGCGCTGAAGGTCTTGGTTAAATTACTGTAGCAACCTTTGCATCGTAATCTGGCAGTTGTTTTTTCCAATTTATGTCGATTGGAAGGTGTTCGAACTTTTGGCTGCTCCAGCAGACTTCGGATTAATTCGATCTTGAAGTCCGTAATACCAATCTTCTTAACATTGTCATTGTACAATCGCCACGCGTTGACAAGTAATGTTTGAGTGATAATATGGAACATGATCCTGATGTACCACTTGCATGTTTTCCTGACAAAGGGAGTATACAAAGCTAATTGATCACTGGTATCCATAAATAGCTTCGCTTGGTTGTACTCAACAACAACAATAGGTTTTGAGTTTTCTGCTACACTGGCGTCATGAGTGGTAGATAGTATGATAACATCTCGTTTGTCTTTCCATTTCATTACAATAATGCCGTTGTTATTTTGCTGCGCCTTTATTTCTCCTCTTTTTAGTCTGCGGTGAATCACATCTTTTGGCAATCCTTTTCTGTTTCTACGACATGTTCCAATCAAGTGTGTTTTTTTGCTAATTAGATTTTCAGCCAATGGCAGTCCAGTGTACCAGTTGTCCACAAAGAGTCGTCTACCCTGATCCAAATATCCGTCCATCAATTTCATAACCACAGACTCTGCTACACTTCCTGTTCTAGAATTGTCTTTCCCAGCATATATGATAATCTTACAAGTGTAACCGCCTTTTCCACAAATCTTAAATAATTTGATTCCATACTTGTGCCGTTTTCCAGGGATATATTGTTTAAAACCGACTCTTCCTCCGAATGGGACGAGAGATTCATCGATGGCAACATCTCTTCCAGGTCTGAATGCTTCTTGGCATGTATTATTGAAAAGCTCTATCAGCGGTCTTACTTTGAATAATCTGTCACTACTGTCGTGATTTGAATTATCAGCAAGATGCAGGTTCCCAAGTAGAGATTCAAACCTCGTCCTCCGGTCATGATCTTGGCACCAATTGCTATTCTCCAAACACAGAATTTGTACTCCAATAATCACGAAGCTTGGGAAGTCTCACAACACTCATTGGAAACAAAGACCAAAAAATTTTCGCATTTCAATTACATCTGTTGGTACCCATGCCTTTGTTTTCCTTCCCCATATCTATTTGTCTCAATCACAAGTAAATCCCAAATATCATTTATTAGACTTTCAAAAAAATCGATAGGTTCTTTGCATTTCATCAACAACTCAGAATTAATTCCGATATTTTCATCTTCAAAAATCCAAGGGTTGTGGGGCGTTACAGTGTCTGGCCATCCATCTTTCTCGAGAACTTCATCGTCATCTTCAGAATTTTCGGATTCGGCACTATCTTCTTCTTCAACATCGATAACAGGGAGGTTTAATCTGGGATCATCTGTTACTTCGAGAATTTCGTCTTCAGCATCGCTATCGAGTAATAATTGATCGAAACTGACATTTAAATCTTCCATAAGGGATATATCCTAAAATAACAACCTTTTTTATATATAAAAATTCGCAAAATAATAACCACGGAATACTAGATATATAAAAAAATACACAGAAGTTGCGAAAAATGCACAAAACTTATTATCACATTTGTGATGGAAAAACCGAATCGTGGGATCGCTAGGTACAAATTTGTACCCACACGTAAACCGCAAAAAAAACCTCAAGGTCCCACGAAAAAACAGGCATTGTCGCGAATGTGTTAATTCACTTGCCAGTTCGGAAAGAATCTTCTTGTCATATA
The DNA here is from genome assembly GCA_009193035.1 of Halicephalobus mephisto. Lineage (NCBI taxonomy): Eukaryota > Metazoa > Nematoda > Chromadorea > Rhabditida > Panagrolaimidae > Halicephalobus > Halicephalobus mephisto. The sequence continues at coordinate 98,695 of SWDT01000116.1, read as the reverse complement.
AAAGAATTGAATTTTCTAATTTTTGATGATTCTTTTCGATATATTCAAAGTCGGCCAAATTTCTTTCAATAATACTCATCCTTTATTTGTTTTACTTCTTCTGGAGTTCTTCTAATGGCAGGTACAATAAAAATCTTTCTGAAAATAGCAAAATACAAGATTAAATATAAATCAGAAACTTACTTCTTAGGTCTTTTAACTTGTGCAGCTTTTGACGCATTTGCAACCTTACGTCTAATCTTTGAAAAGGGAGGCATCCCGAAAATTAAGAAATGATAGTTTTCTCGACAGTTATAAGAAGGACACGATATATTTAATAAGAAATTGCATATGAAATTAAAATTTCTTGAAAATTCAAAATCATCGGAGCGAAGAAGATCTGTTAATCATAATAAGAGAAAAAAAGATTTATAGTGTTAATACGGAGTTTATAGAGTTAACAAGTTTTGCATGAAAAATTGAGAAAAGGTGAAAAAATCAAGGCCGCGTGCTCTCAACGCGAAAATTTCACCAGTTCATTTTGTGTAATTTTAACACTGTGTCGTCTCGCAGTGCATCTGTGCATTCAGGCTTCCGTCACAGGGATATGTAGATTTTTCATATTTCTTCGTAATAAACACGAATAAAGACGACCTAAAACACAAATTAAAAGATTTAAAACAAAAATTAAAAACCGAGATAAATAAAGAAGATTTAGAGCGAGAATTACTCAACTCCTAATGGGGATCGGGAAAGTAAAAATTTGATGATGATTAGAAAGTACGGTTTTAGAAATTCGTTGTGGGAAATTTTCAGTTTTGAAACCACACCCGGTCAACGTCGGGCGAAAGCCATCTTTGCCAAATGACTCAGAGATTTTCTGGTTTTTTTTGGATCAACTTTAATTTTGTTTTCTTCTTTTTAAATTTTGCCATGGCTGCAGATTTCCATCCTATAACGAACTTGAAGCTGGTCGATATCCGAAGGAAGGAGAATGAGATCCAGGTTAATTTTTATGTGAAATTTGTTTTGAATGAAGTTTTTAAGGGCGGATTTGAGGTTGATCCGGATATGGCTGACTTCATGGATTCCGGATTCCAGTTACCGAGCAGAACCCCGGCAAGTCCCTTCATGAGGATAGACAAATCCACAGTGAAAATGAACGATTTGATGATTTCCCTTTCTTCTCAGCTTTGTCTTCCCGAAGGCGGTTCTGAATCCTATGGACTTATGTACGAAAAAACCAACAGAAACAGTCAAAGTTCCGATAAATCTTATATTTTCGTCACAGAAGAGTCTCTCCAATCTTTAAAAGATGGGTTCTTACTCATCGTCAGTGCTTCTCCGGTTGGTTTTTTGAAATTTTACATAAAAATTAACACTTTCATATATGAAATCCATAAATTTTACATAAAAATTAATACTTTCATATATGAAATTTATAATTTTTACACAAAATTAACACTTTTCTATATAAATTTTCGCAATTTTTTCTATATAACATCATTGTTTTTTACTAAAATTATTGTTTTTGTATATAAAACTCACGATGTTTTATGTAAAATGGACATTTTTCAGAAAAATTATGCAAAGAAAATGCTCTACAAACTAGAAAATATTGATTTAATTGGTAAATGGCAGCCGACATTGGACATTTTGTTCAATCTATCTCAAGATTCAACTTTTGCGACGGAATTTCACAAGTTGAACGGGATTATGAAAGTCATCCAGATGATTCAGGACGGGGCTTTCGACGCCAACGTCATCGCTCTTTGTCGGGTTTTCGGTGTTTTTATGGAGTTGATGAGACATCCGGACTTTATCCAATGGCATCAGCTGCCTTCTGGATTCGTCGTTAAAGTCGCCGGATACGTCAACGGAAGTTCCAAATTCGAAAACAACGAATCTCTAAGACTTTCGCTCTCTATTCTGCTGACTATCCTGGACAAAGGCGGACAACTGGAGGATACTGTAAAGCAAGAGGTGAAATTCGAAAGTTTAATCAGACATTTGGAAAAAACAGAAGAGCGGATCTTACTGTGTGTCCTGACCTTGATGAATCTCCTTTTCGAAAAAGCGGACGACGAAACCAGGTCCTCTATTCTGAAATCTGTCTCCGGAAAGCCCTTCAGATTAGCAATTTCGAATTTGATTAAATTAGAACAAAAAAGAAGAGACGAAAGAATTCGAGAACAATTACTTCTTATTCAACAAATAATGTTTTTTAAAGCGAGAAATCTGGCCTTCAGAAGACCCACGTCGATGGAAATTGAAAGAATAACGGAAATGAGCGAATGGAAATCCAATTCTCCTACTTCGTCCAAAAGTTCATTCGAAAATTTGTCCGATAGACAGTCGCTGAAAGGAATGGCACCAAATTCGAAAACTAAATTCGCGGACTTTGTAAGTTTAACGCCTCCCGGATCTCTGGTACTGGATACAATCCTAGAATACGCCAGTCAGTACAAAAAGAGATTAACTGAAGTAAGTTTTGGATTTTTCAATATATGGGATATTTTCGACATGAAATATTTTCGATATATAAGATATTTTCTATATAGATTTCTCGATATATGAAATATTTTTGATATATGGAACTTTTTCGATATATGAAATATTTTTGATATATGGAACTTCCTTGATATATGAAATTACTTTGATATATGGAACTTTCTCGATATATGAAATATTTTTGATATATGGAACTTTTTCGATATATGAAATATTTTTGATATATGGAACTTCCTCGATATATGAAATTACTTTGATATATGGAACTTTTTCGATATATGAAATTTGATATATGGAACTTTTTTGATATATGAAATATTTTTGATATATGAGGAATTTCAGTGTATAGGATTTTTGATATATTGAGTTTTTAGATCCAACTTGAAAGTAATCTTCCCTCTGATGCTTGGCCTTTGATCATAGCTCAGATCGTCGATGCATTGGGCAGGATTTTGGCAGTTTATCCCTCGAACGACGGCGAAGACGCTTCTTATGATGTTCACACGAAACCTTGGTTGTTAGTTTTTTGTTCGGAGAAATTTTTTCTGGATTATTTTTCAACAGCAATGGAACTGTTTTTGAGGACTTGGAGAGAAATGCACGCGAATTCGGACGATGAAGACAAAGTTATGCATGTTGTACGGTATCAGTTGGCTTTTGGGATTGCTGAAAATGTGCCGGATTTTTTACAATTTGATGAGTATTTTCAAAAACATTTATCTTATTTTCATATTCAAAAAATTTTTGAAAAACAAAGAATTGAAAGAGAAGAATTAGAATTGAAATCGTCGACAATAGAGGATTTACGAAATCACCTAAGACCGTCGATGGAAGAACTGGTGAAAACGAAAAAGAAAAATATTCTGAAAGATGGATTTATCTTTGCGAAAGTAAGTAAAGGAAAGTCCTTCACTCCTGGAAAAAGTCAAATGTGGCACTGGAAACTCGACGAAAATGAACGATTTTTGTGGTACACTGACTGTCATCCGATCCAGAACTCCACTGCGGCTATCCCGAGACCTGATTTGAAAACGAAAAAGAAATGTAAGTTTTTTAATAATTCAGAAACGGTATAGTTGGGTAATTTTGGAAGTGTTGGCTAGGATTTTTCAAAATTACAGAAAAGTAGAAGATTAAGGGATATTGTAGATAACTTTGTAAAGGGTATTCTGGGGTTCTAGCATGTACGGTACTTTTGTACTACTGTGCAAATTATAACTAATAATTTTGAAATTACTCACTGTACTGGACAGTGGCTGGAGAAAAAAGTTATCAAGGAACATGACAGTTATGCTCTTTCGACTCGCGCTGATTTTCGAATTTTTAGATTAATTTTTTTGGATACTTGATCGGTATTTTAGGCCACTTTAGTCATTGAACAAACTGGTTTTGAAAGTAACAATAAATTAATTTTGCGAAATTAAAAAATAAATGTGGTACAATCGCTTTTTTGATTTTGGATTAGTTTTTTGGACACTTGATCGATGTTTTGAGTCGATTTAATGATTAAAAAACATCTAAAAAATGAAATTTTACAAAGGGACTAAATGTCACAAGGACGAAAATCCCAAAAAGTAGTTATTGTAATATTAATTTTTTTATTTTTTAAAATTTTAGTGGCTTTGTCCGATATTAAAAGAATAGTGACTGGATCGGAATATAGTGAAACTGTTGTTCAACAAATTGGAACGAAATTGTCAAAGAAATCTTCGAGTTTGTCTCTTTTGAAACAAGGATTTTCGTTTGAATTGAAAGAACAAGCGGAATTACTGACTTTGGCTACGGATAATGAACAAGTTCTTCAGACTTGGATTGAGGGATTAAATATGCTTTTGGGCAACCAGATGATGATGGATCAAAGACAACTGGAACTTGAGGTTGGTTTCAGTTAAAATTTTGGAGTTTTTTAAATAATTAAATTTAAAAAGTATAATTTTTCGAAGTTTTTAAAATGATTAAACATAAAAAAGTATAATTTTTCGAAGTTTTTTAATAATTAAATTTAGAAAAGTATAATTTTTTGGATTTTTTTAAAAATAATGATTAAAATTTTTTAAAAATATGATTTTTTGGATTTTTTGAAATTATTAAAACTGAATTATAATTTTTTGGAATTCGTTTAAAATAATAATATTTTAAAAATATAATTTTCACGTAAAAAAAGAAAAAATTCCGAAAGTTCCGAAAAATTAAAAAATTTTCCTTTGACAATTTCGTAATGAATGTTATTTTTAATTTTTTTAATAATATAATTGTTTTCAGACAAATCGGCTTCTGGATCTGGAAGTAAGGATAAGGTTGCTGAATGTTGTGAATCCTCCTTCCGTTGCTCCACAAATCCCGAGTTTGCCAAAGGACTTCAATTGGATTCCGGAGAAATATAGACAAACTGCCTTTATCAATAGCACTGTACATGAATAAATAATGATTTTTTAATTTTAAAAGTTTAATAATTCAGGGTTAATTCCATTTTAATATTTAATTTTTTGTTTTTTATTTTTTAATTAAATTTTAAAAGTTCTTTATATTTTAAAATTTATTATTTTTATTTTTAAAATTCTTTATATTTTTATTTTTAAAATTTTTTATATTTGTATTTATATTTTTGAAATTTTTTATATTTTTATTTATATTTTTAAAATTTCTTATATTTTTATTTTAGATGTCATGTTTGGAAGAGATTTTGGAAATCCTCCAGTTTGCGGCTGATCCGGATATTGTTTCTTCTGAATCGAAAGGAGTAACAGATCCAATCAGGAGAATTTTCACTGCTCTCCGTCAAAAGCTGCTTAATTTTGGACTGGAATTGCCTGAGGAAATGGAAATTTTACCTTCTACAAGTGTTGCAGAAAAAACAGATTACCGTATACTGTATTCTGATTTGTTAAGAATTATTTTGAAGAAATTTATAATAATTCAAAAAGAAAAAAAAATTGAAAATGATTGGACGGAAATTTCGACTAATACAATTTCGAACGTTTTTAAAATTTTCGAAATTTTAACAGCAATATCCGTTTTGCCGAGTTTGGAAGAAGGAACAACGGTCCCGATGGAGAAAAGAGTGAATTTCGTCAAAGTTTGGAAACCTTTCGAAAATGAAGAAATTAAAAAAATGGAACTTAAAAAAACAACAGAAATATTTTTCGAATTAATCCAGATAAATCAAGGACTCAAAGCTCAATTTATTTCCAAATTTTTGTCTGATATAATTGCATCCAATGAACAGGTTTGTTTTTTATTTTTTTACTACAGTATAGTGGGTAATTTTGGAAGTATTGGTTGGGATTTTGCGAAATTACAGGAAAGTAGAAGATTAAGGGATATTGTAGATAACTTTGTAGAGCGTATTCTGGGGTTCTAACATGTACGGTACTTTTGTACTACTGCATAAGACAGTCAGAGTAATGGCTGTGGATTTCGGGGTACTGTAGTCTGAGAGGAGGACAGGACCCTGGTTGGCCGTACTTCCGACCGACCTCAGTCCGAAACGTCACTAGTCGGTGATTTCCCAAGTCTTGGTTGTAATTTCCCCAAATCACATAACCTCTAAAAGCCCCTAGACATGTCACTAGCTGAACTTACAGAATCCATTAAGAGTATTTCAGTGATATACAACACTCCTATTACTCTAAAAACCTAATTACTATCAATACTTCCAAAGTTACCCACTATACTGTATTGTGTTTTTTTCAGCTGATTTATTTTTCTGATTTTTCAATGAGAGAACAATACGAGGCTTTGATGGAGAAAGATATCCCGAAATCTATTATCTTCAGAGAACTACTGATCCTGAATGGAGGCTTTGGATTGAGTGGAAGAAAAGCAGTATCTCCAAAGTGGTTCTCAATGGCAATAAGTACTAGATTGTCCTCATGTTTATTGGAAAAAAATGGTCTTTTTCACTTGTTTCTTGCTTTCGATGATCTTGGTAAGTTACTGTAAATTGAAAAAATCGGCCATATTGCTTTACTATTATAAGAATTAAAAGTGAATCCCTACGAAATAGTCCTAATGCGGATTTCAGAAACGAAAAAAGCCTGTAATTTCGGTTTTATAGGATGATTGTTCCGTAACCTTACAGGGTTTCGTAATTATTTATATATTGTAAATACCATATATGAACTTTTTACAAAATAGTTTCAATACGAATTTTTAGAAGCTAAACTAGTCTACGTGATGATTTTAGTTGTGTACGATAGTGATTTCGTAATTAATTTTTCGGGGTTATATTCTTCCTAAACTTATTTGAAAAAACTTAAACTAAGGTTAGACTAGGTATTGGATCATTTTTCCACCTTCGAGGATTGATATTTATATATGAAATCATCAACAAACATCCAAAAACAAAAAATAACTAATTAAAATTTTTTTATTTGTAATAAAAATTATTATTTCAGGCGGAGAATCTTTCTGGCAGAATTCTGTAATTCTTTCGACTGTGGCTAAGATGTTGTCGACTAAACCGAGGAAAATTGAAAGTTATCAAAAATATGCAAATTTTATTTTCGAAGAATTTCTAACTATTATGAAGGTTTGTTTTATTTTTATTAATTTATGGTTTTGTGAAGTTTTTAGACATCAAAAGGCGGAGAAAAAACGTCTTTATTGTTCGGATTGACGGTGGAAAAACTTTATTCTGTAGATCCTAATCTGGTTGAAATCCAGTTAGTGGATAAGCTTATCCGGCCTTGGGAACTCCTAATCGAACGAGGAATTCAAAATGAAATAAACGGAAATTACGGATTGTGGAATCCGAAATTAGATGCTTCAATAGTGATTCTTAAATCTTGGTTATTTTCGATTTCTCAACAAACAACATTATCTCAAGAATTCAAATTTTCAAAGAGATTTGAAAAATTGATTCCTTTTTGGATGCATTTTTGCGGTCAAGCTATTGAATTTTCGAATTTGAATTTATTTGTAAATGATTTAATTATTATTTTAAAAAAATTAACAGAATCAAAAAAAATTTTGAATTATTTATTGGAAAACGAAAAAAATGGATATTTTAAACTTTCAAATATTAACGAAAAAATTAAAGAATACGACCTACAGTATGAAATTAATATTTCTATTTTAAACGAACCAGAAAACGAAGAAAAATTATTAAATTATAAATTACAAGTTTTAAAATTAATCCTAAAAAATTCAGAAAAATCCATAAAAATTTTAATTTTAATTATGAAAAATTGTTTTGATTCTTGGAATACTTCTAATAAGGTTAATCTAACAGAATTTGATACGAGATTTGTTCCTGAACTTGAAGTTATTTCGAAACAGCCGAAGAAATTTGCTTCTGGTTATATATTGGAATATGTGGCTAGAATTTTGGCGGATTTTGAAATGGATTTTGACAACGATATCCTCATTGATATGTTGGGAATTGTTAAGGTGGGTTTTAAAAGTTTAAATTTTTATTACAAATAAAAAAATTTTTATTATTTTTTGTTTTTGGATGTTTGTTGATGATTTCATATATAAATATCAATCCTCGAAGGTGGAAAAATGATCCAATACCTAGTCTAACCTTAGTTTAAGTTTTTTCAAATAAGTTTAGGAAGAATATAACCCCGAAAAATTAATTACGAAATCACTATCGTACACAACTAAAATCACCACGTAGACTAGTTTAGCTTCTAAAAATTCATATTGGAACTATTTTGTAAAAAGTTCATATACGGTATTTACAATATATAAATAATTACGAAACCCTGTAAGATTACGGAACAATCATCCTATAAAACCGAAATTACAGACTTCTTTCGTTTCTGAAATTCGTGTTAGGACCATTTCAAGGAAGATTCATATATGAATAACTACAAAATTGTAAAAGATGACGAAATAATTGCCATGCAAAACCAAAATTTATATAGGTCAATTTAGTTCCTAAAACCTTTTAAAAATTCCCATCGAGACAATTTTCAACAAAGTTCATATATGACTTTTATAATGATGTAATTTTCAGACGATTTTCGAAATAACAAACAAAAGAATCAACGAACTTGGAGGAGTAAGCGAGATCGACGATGAAGTAGAAGAAACTTTGGAAATTGAATCGAAATCACTAGGATTGGCTGTTGGATTAGTTGGAGCGATTTTGACCAATGCTACAGACGATCCAGGATTTAAAAAAGAGTTAACAAAAGCAGGAATTTTAATGAATGAATTTATCCAGAAAATGAACGAAATGGAAAATTGTCCGATGAAAGAAATTTATTTTTCTGCAAGTGAAAATTGTCGAGAATTGATACAACTTTTTAGAAATGATTTAAAATTGTTTTCTGATGGATTTGAAGGAATTACAGAAGGAACAACAAGTAGTAAAATATACAGAAGGAAAAAAACGAGATTTGAAGAATGGGATCAGCTTTTGGAAGAAGAGGAAGCGGCCAAAGGTTCCGCCTTGGTCGAGATGGCCAGAGCGTTGAGAACGAAAAATTTGGCAGTATTTCGAAACGAGGAGGATTTTGAATGGGTTTGGACCAGAGCCAATGGTTTGTTTTTTATTTTTTACTACAGTATAGTGGGTAACTTTGGAAGTATTGATAGTAATTAGGTTTTTAGAGTAATAGGAGTGTTGTATATTACTGAAATACTCTCAATGGGTTCTGTAAGTTCAGCTAGTGACATGTCTAGAGGCTTTTAGAGGTTATGTGATTTGGGGAAATTACAACCAAGACTTGGGAAATCACCGACTAGTGACGTTTCGGACTGAGGTCGGTCGGAGGTACGGCTAACCAGGGTCCTGTCCTCCCCCCGTAGACTACAGTACCCCGAAATCCACAGCCATTACTCTGTCTTATGCAGTAGTACAAAAGTACCGTACATACTAGAACCCCAGAATACCCTCTACAAAGTTATCCACGATATCCCTTAATCTTCTACTTTCCTGTAATTTCACAAAATCCCAACCAATACTTCCAAAATTACCCACTATATTGTGTTTTTTCAGAACATGCAGTGGACCCGGATTCTTATGTGTTCTTGGCTTCGATTAATGTCCTTGCTGAATTGGCTTATTGGAAACCAGAGCCTTTCCTCCAAAGATTAATTGACAAGTTTGTAAGCTGGATCAATGATGAAGACCTTAAAGATGCGGATTTGATGTTATGTTGTAAAATTGGAGAAGTTTTGGCCAAAGTTTTTCGTCAAAGCGGCGATTTTTCGACGATTTACTTTGATCTTTTTTCGAATTCTCTTCTTTTGATGACGAAAGCAAAGGACGAGTTGATGAAATCCTCTGGATTAAGCAGTCTGGCAGATTTGGTAACTGCAACAAGAGGAAGGAAATATTCGACGATTTTGAATGAATTGCTTTTTATGATTTCGCAATTTTTAAAAACAGAAGACAGTAATCTTGTCAGGAGATCCTCAATCCATCTTCTGAGATGCTTGATTTCGTCATCGGATGAATCGTTGTTGATTGTAAGTGGATTTCGGTAATTTTTGATATATGAAATTTATTTTTTCAGACCTTTGGAGATTCCCTCAGAGACATCTATAGACTATTACGAAATCTCTGGCTCAATGACAAAGATGAAGCTGTCAGATTCCACTCGGAATTAGCCTTGATTGATCTCAAGAAAATTATGTCGAAATTGATCTCGAATTTGGAGATTTAAAATATCTTGTTGAATTTTAAAAGTTAAATAAAAAGGAAAAAGTGGAAAAATGACAGTTTTAACGAAATTCATTGACTCGCGCTATTGTCTCTCGCGCTGGTCGTTAGATGGTTTCGTTTTTTTCCTAACTTGATTATGCGCCTTTCCCTGATTGATAGACAGTAACATGGATGGATGTGGTCAGAATCAGATCCCGTTCTCTGGGTCTCCGCAGTATATGGAATATCAACCTGTTTTTCCACAGAATTCCTCAGACGAACAGTACAAAACGGTCGTGCATCCGTACCCTAATAGTTATGAGGTTTGTTTTCAGTTTTTATATACAATTTTTTAATTTTTTAAAACTTCTAATTCTTATATATAATTTTACATTTTTTAGTTTTTATATACAATTTTTTAATTTTTTGAAACTTTTAATTATATATAATTTTACATTTTTTAGTTTTTATATATAATTTTTTAATTTTTTATAATTTTTAATTCTTATATATAATTCCAAGTTTTCATATATTATCTTAAACTTTTTTGAACATAGGAAGTTTATTTTAGAATATATAGACGTTGAATTAATTTTTTAGAAATCGTTCCAATTTTTATTATATATTATAAAAAAATTCGAAAATTATGGGAAACAACAGACGACCGTTGATTAGATAGATATTTATTTTTTTGAACAGTTAACAAGCAGAGAGGGAGTTCATAATTGCAGAAGGTCATACAAGGAACTTGAACTTGTTTTTCGTATTTGTAAAAAGCAGTAATATAAAAGATTGTGAATACACTTAAGGTAACAGAAATGTTAAATCTAGAAAAATTCCATGGATATTCGTAATCAGAATTTTAATGGAAATGCAGTAAAAAACTGATGCTGATTTTACTTATTCGATGTTTTCAGACAATTGCCTTATCCGCTCTGATTGAATTAAGTCCTCCTGTGGATCTTGGTTGTTGTGCTGTTTTGACCCCAAATGGTTGTTTCTACACAACCAGTAATGACGCGATTTCCGGTGTTTTTAGTGGAAGTATCTGTCTGATGCGTCATTGTAACAGAACTCTGGATCTCTTGTTGCCTGTTACTCCTTGTGGATACCTAAACCCGATCATTTTACAATACATTAGAGAACAATTTGTTGCAGCTAATGTTAAAGCAACAACTACTCACATGCCAGTCATTGTTGATATTGTAAGTTTTATTTTTACTGATTGTTTTTAAAAAACACAATTTGTTTTCGACGAGTTATTTGAATGTTTATTAGTAATTTTACACAACCATTAATCTTCGAGGATTTTGTACCTCATATAACCTCAGTTTAACTTTTCGGATCCATCTAGAAATAATGTAGCTTCAAAACATGGATTGCGAAATCATGTAAGATTACGAAATTATTACACTAATTAGTTTAGTTCTTAAAAGCGCCCATCTCGAGATCATATCCTTGGAAATTTGTATATTGTTATCTAATTTTTAATATTTTAGTCAGCATTTCAAAATTTCATGCAATTTTATCATATGGTTATGGAGAATTACTGGTTTAATATGCCAACTTTACAACAGTCGACAGTGGTTCCTATGATTACTATTCCTCAACCTCCACCGATTTTTGTTCCTCAACAGATGATTCCGTTTCCTTGTCCTCCACAAGTCCCTTTTCAAGTTTTCACAAATGGTAAGAAGAATCGCTATCCTGTTTCTGGTAACCGACCTCATTTGAACACTAATGCTCGTGAATTTGTTCCAAAACCTGAGTCTCCTGCAATTCCTCAATCTAATGAAGTCAAACCATTGCCAACTCCGAAGGATTTGCCGTATATACCGAGTTTCGATTGGGTTAAAGAAAGCTCTGTGACAAAGAAATTCGAAAAGGAAGAACCTCAGAAAGGCATGGCTATTATGATGTCAAATGATGAAGGGATTCAGAAGCCTCATTTGATGAAGAAGTTTGAAAATGGAGAACGCTTGAGTGAGACGAAAATGGAATCCGGGAATGAACAATTTCAAGGAAAATTTGATGAACGAATGGTGAGAGAAGAATCTGTGCAGAAATCAGAAATACTTGATCAGAGTAGTCAACCTGTAATTCGACAACATAGAAGAGTATACTTTCAAAGTCGTCATATTAGTCAGACGAGGAACGAACTACCACAGAAGATTAAGGTCAAACCGGTTCATTATTCTACTGTTAATGGTTGGCCAAAGAAAGATAGCAAAATGACAGGGAAGATTTGCGATTTTGATGAATATCGAGGCAGTTCATCTTCAGATGATAACGATGTTATTGGAAGATCGAAAGAGAATGGTGAAGGAAAGAACGAATGTAAAGAAAAAGTTGGTAGAATTCAAGTGAATCAGAAAAATCCAAAGAAGGTTGAGAATCTTCCGAAGGAATTAAGTGTTGAACCCACTATAATGGAAGGAAGTTTCCAATTTTCTCGAAGTTTACCAAGTTCACCGAAAAAGCAATTTGAAGTTTCGGTTGAAGGAACTAAAAAGTTGATGTCTTCTAAAAGTGAGAAGAAATTTGAGGAAAGAGAACTTGTCCAGAAGGAAGAGATGACTGTGAATCCTGAATCCAAATCCAAGAAGAAGAAACAGGGCAGAAAAACTCAAGGTTTGTATTATTTTTTGATTGATTCAGATTTTACTTGTTTAGGTTCTATATCCAAGTCTTCTGATACTTCTATCTCAATTGAACCAGAGTCTTCTATGAAACACAGTGTTTCGGATAAGTTCGAACAAATCACTGGAAGGATGGCTGATGTCAGGTTGATCGACACCAAATTGGATTTGAAAGGTAGTGGAAGGAAAACAGAAACGTTCAGAAGATGGAAACCTTCGCTTTGAGTTCGTCTACAGCAGATGGAACGGCCGAGAATATCTACATGTGTCCTAGTCAAAAATAGTGAAATAGTTAAGAAGAGTAATACGGTGAGGAATTGTGGCGAGTACGATGTCTAATGATTACTTTCCAGACACTCAATTGCGATCTTGCCACCAAGCCCTGTCGATAAAAGTTTTGACTGGTAAATAAGTTCCTTATAACCTTGTTTTTGATCTTTGATTTGGCATGCTTGAGGACTGATACATGAAGAATCAGTAATAGTATCTATTTTCGAGCGGTTGATTACCTTTGATTTATCTTTCTATTGAAATTTAACTTGTTGAGAAGTGACAAACTCGTAAAACCCTTGATAACAAAAAATGGAACGTTAACTCCACGTATTTGGTAGAACTCATTAGATCTGAAATTATATCACCCTAATCCAACATCCATGCACATCATAACGAGGAATCCGAGAACGGCTCCAAATGAAGCTAATTTCTCGTTTCCGTTTCTGCCCGCTTCATGAATTAGACTGTCGAAGACAACGTAGATCATGGCTCCAGCTGCAAAACTTAAAGCATAAGGTAGAATTGGTTCCATCATTATCACTAATCCGGCTCCAGCAATAGCAGCGATTGGCTCCACCATTCCGGAGAGTTGACCATAGAGGAAAGCTTTCCATTTGGGGTAACCGAACCCTGCCAATGGGAGGGAGACTGCTAAACCTTCTGGGAAGTTTTGCTAAAGTTTGTTAATGGAAAAAGGGTTAGAAAAACGGGACAAACCAGTCCGATGCCGAGAGCCAGATTGAAGGCTTTTTCAAATGTTGCCATCCTTGTTTTCCCTATTGAACCGAAACCGACGCCGACTGAGAGACCTTCTGGGATATTGTGGACCTGAAGATGGATTGACTTTGAAGTTTTGGTAGAAGGAGACTTACGGTAACAGCAGTGATTAGTAACATTAGCCGCCGCCAGGATACGGTGTGGGCTGAGTATGTTTCCTCCGAGTTTTGCACGACTCCGTTGTCGATCTCGATACCCGAGTTATGGATCATCCTAGAAGAAGTGGGTCTATGACGCAATTCACTGGACCCTACGCGATACCGTTCGCTAGAAACCTTATCTTCATTTTTGAGCGATTGTTCTGGTCTTCTGGATTTGGGATTGGGGTCGTCTTGTTTGGCAATGGCATCGATTATCGAGAGTTCAGTATTGACACAGCTAAATGTACTTGTGAGAAGGGGATTTTGTGGATGACTTACTTGGGGATGAAGTGGTCGGATAACTCGACGAAACCAGCACCGATGGCAAATCCGATCGCAACGGGGACGAAAGCCCATTGTTCGAATTTTGCTTCGGCGATCTCTATTGCTGGTGCTAGTAATGACCAGAAAGAAGCTGCTGTCATTACTCCAGCCGCGAAACCCAAACTTACATCTGGAAGAAATTCATATATTGGCAAAATGGGAAATACTTACCCAAAATTTTTTTACTGTTTGATGGCAGAACAAAGACCAGAGCTGCTCCTAAAGCCGTAACTCCCCAAGTGAAAAGTGAAGCTAGAAGAGACTGTAACACTGGATCCCGATCTGGGATCATGATTTTTGGAAAAAACTGAAAGACGGATAGGACAATCTTCCAAGTTGAGATAAGCTGAAAAAAACAAACAAAGTAGTGCAGTCTCCTCTTGGACAAATGTCACACCACGGGTTGGACAAGTTAGTGCTTGTTAAAAGCAAAAAATGACCCAGACAAAAATACCGAAGTAGTGATAGTGTAGGACACAACAAAAGTGATAGTTTTCGGGAAAAAGCACAAAAAACAATCCCGGAAAATGGTCGATAGAAAAAGTTAAAAACAATTATGAAAAAAGCGAATTTTTATATCGATTTCTTTTGGGATTTCGAAATCAACAAAGAACTTGGCAGGTTTCGATGTAGAATTTACAACCTCTGTCATATATGAAATCGACAGGATATAGTATAAAGAGGAGTATTAGATCGGAATTGTACAAAAATTAACGAAATAAATGTAAATTATGGAAGAGAAATCCGGGAAACTTAGCAACGCTGGAAAAAAACGAATTCAAACGTGTCCTAATCGGCCGACTCGCGGGAAAGTCGCAACGTGCGGGCAGCGTTCTTTGTTGTTTCGAAACACGCCCTCTCCGCCGACGGTCCCTGACGTAAGGAGTAGAATCGCTCTGACTCATCGGTTTTATTTCTTCCTTCATATATCGAATCGTCATTCGATTTCATTATTTTTCGATATTTTTAATCAAGAATTAATTTTCCAGAACTAATCCGCCATGTCTGCTCTCGACAGTGAGTTTTTATTTTTTATATAAATTTAAAATTGGATTTTAGATCATCTTTTTAATCTTCGGTTTGCGGCAAAGGAATTACAACGGAATTCGAAAAAATGCGACAAACAGGAAAAAGAGGAAAGAAACAAGCTTGTCGCGGCTTTGAGGGTAAGGTTTTTTATATTGTAGCCACAACCCACTCTCGGCGGGTTGTTTGAGTGTTGATTTTGATCTCCTGGATATCCATTAGTACTTTCATATATAATCATGGATCCTCGAAGGTGAACGGGGAGTTTTACACCTTGCGTATCTTAATCTAGGATCTTGTAGATCTTTTTGGCACAATATAACTTCAGAACGTCGGTTTGCCATGCAATTTCCGTATAAAACCAAAATTACCATGTAAATTTCCTTAGTTTTAGTCGATTCTAGAAATCCACATCGACATAGCTTCGTCAAGAAGTTTACTTCAGATTTTTCAATATACTTTTAATTCTAAAACCGTACTAGATTAGGAAATTACTACCATGCAAAACCAACATTACATTTTTACAGTAATTTCCCAGAACTCTGGAAATTCGTACCAAGAGAATTTCGTAGAAAAGACCAATTTTTAATTTTTGTAGTATTACTGTGGAATCACTGATTGGTTTTATTTCAGAAAGGGAATCGTGAAGTGGCTCAGATCCATGCTGAAAACGCCATCAGAAAGAAGAATGAATCTTTGAACTACTTGAGAATGTCGGCCAGAATTGACGCTGTTGCTGCTAGAGTTCAGACTGCCGCCACCCAGAAGCGGGTTACTCAAAGCATGTCCGGTGTTGTCAAAGCCATGGAGTCCGCTATGCGTTCCATGAACCTAGAAAAAGTCCAAAACTTGATGGATCGGTTTGAACGCGACTTTGAGAATCTCGATGTCCAGTCAGCCACTATGGAAGGCAGCATGAACGCGACTACCACTCTGAACGCCCCTCAACATCAAGTCGACGCCCTCATCCAGGAAGCTGCCGATCAAGCCGGAATCGAGGTCGGAATGGAGATGCCGACTCCAGCAAGTTCCGCCATCGGTGCTCCCACGGCTTCTGTTGCCGAGAACGACGAATTGACCAAACGCTTGGCTGCACTCAGACAGTAACTCAACTTTGTGTAAAACTGGTAATTGTTCTAGAAGTGACCCAAATATTTGCCCCTGGGTCACATCTGTAAATAATCCAACCAATCGACTTTGTACTTTTTCATAAAAGTTTCCTCGGTGTCGAGAACCCGGATATTAAGGGGTAGATAAGCTAGATATTAACAAATCCCGCGGAGATGAAAACGGAGATCGCTCAATTGAATCGCAGTCCCTCAATTTGTCTCTTGAGCTGTTGAGATAAAGTAGGGTTCTTCTTGATATCGGATAAAACAGCGATGACTTCCTTTGTAGTGGCGTTTTTCGTGAGGCCGAACTGTTCCAATGTCCTTTCGGTCATCCCAGTGAGAATCGTGCTTCTGTAACGCTCTAATGTCTCCTTGCACCTCTTCTCGATCATCTGGGACTCGCTTTGTTCGGCAGCAAGCTTGGTTTTCTTCTTTTGAATTTCGTCAATCTTGTCCTCAATGTCTTCGATTTCTTCCTCGAGTTTGTTGGCGTTCTTCCTGAGTTTCCTGATTTCATCTTCTCGACGACGATTGAACTCTTTGAAAGTGTCGGAAAAAACTTCAAATCCGAGTTTGAATTGTTTTTTGGACTGAGGTTTCAAGGAGGCAGTTCCGCCGGTCTTCTTGGTGCCTTTTTGCTGCTTTTTGATTTCACTGGAATCCAGCAAGCCGTGACGGACATCGGATTTGAGTTCTGGAAATTGTTAAAAGTGAATTTTTTAAAATTCATATTTAGTCTACTTCAAAAACACCCTCAAAAGTGTTCAAAATATCATTGGATTTCTTATTATTCCAACACAATAATGTAAATACCTAAATGCTTGAGACAAAGTTCGGTTATAAATTATTTTTACACAGTAATCCCATGGTAGCCGAGATCAATCGCAAAAAAACGACTCGCGCTGACGTGCAAATTGTTATCATCAAAGCAAAGATGGAATTTCTTACATGAACATTCCTTCAAATTTTTATAGACCTCAGTTGGCAGTGTCTTTTAAAATTATTATTAAAGTAAAAGTCAAGTTTTTATATAAACTCATTTCGAAATTCTTATAATCTTCGATTTTGGGCTGATTTTTGATTATTGGAGTAAAAGTCAAATTTCTATATAAACTTAGTTTTGAATTTTTTATAACTTTTGTTTTTTGAAATTAAAGTAAATTTTAATATAAACTCAGTTTCGAAGTTTTTATAATCTTTGTTTTTTTAATTTTCATATAAACTCAGTTTCGAAAAGCTCTATAAACCTCAGTTTTGGGCCGATTTTTGATTATTATTAAAGTGGAAACTTTAAACTTACTTTCGAAACTTTTGTAAGCCTCGGTTTTGCGGTATCTTTCGAGTTCTTTTTCGTACTCTTCTCTGGCGACGGCGGCGGCTTCATCGTAAGGCTGAAAATAGGACGGTCTGGAAAGTCGATATATGAAATCTTACTTTTCTGGCTTCAGGGTCTAGTTTATGCCATTCTGCAGACATCATTTTTATGACGTCATTCAATGGAACATCCTTGAATTTCTGAAGATAATCGGCAGAATTCAGCTTCATGTAAAAATTGAAGGCAGTTGTAGGTCTCCGAGGAGCGTTGACGTCCTTGATTCTGGGCTAATATTCAAATTTTAAAATTAAAAATTAAAAATAAAACAAAAAATTACCCTGTAGGAACGTTTGGAATCCCCCGTCATGACGACAACCGATCAGATAACACGAAATATACGATTTCGTAACAATAATGAGAATCAAAAATGGCCAATATCCAAACAAGTCAAAAATATTTTTGTCCGCAAATTCTTTTCGTTTCGAGACCCGACGGACAACGTGTCGGTTTTATTCGCGCCTTTTTGTGGGACGTCACTTAGATTCTGAATTCCTGACTTCTGGAGCTTTTTTTCTTAATTTTTTTCCACTTTCCCACCTCCGCCACGATCTCCAGAATCTCTCAAAACTATAATCCTTCTTATTTATGCATTTCGAACGGTTTTTTCGAGTTTTTCCTTCCTAACATTTTTTAATTTTTCTTCTTTCAGATGATGATCTAGTAATTTATTTATCTGTCGAGCTTCTAGTTGGTCTGTAATTGAACGAAAATGTTGGCCCAGGATATTTTGCACAAAGATAGAGGAGCTGCGGCTCCTTCGAGGTAGGCCTACGGGTTTTTATATCGATCTGATTCCTCGTTTCCAGATCAGCAGCCCAGTTTGCCTTTTTACTGTTAGGCAAGTTTTCGAAATGTATAGGTATCTTTGGAATCGGGACTCTGGCAAAGCAGACCCATGTCGTCGTTCTGCTCTTCCTTATGAGACTAGTGTAAGTTGGTTAATTTCTTAAACCTCCTACCGTTTCCCTTTCAGTTCTGCTGCCATCTTATTGCCTGTACAGAAGCCATTTACAACAGGGAAGGTTGTCAAGAGATCAGACGTAAGTGGGTTTCCGAGGTTTTAATTTTACTCATGTCTTTGCAGCATGTGAGAGTCAGCCAACTCGCTTTCCTTAATATCCTGATTGAGCTTATTTGGTTTTATGGAATAACCTTTTGTGGTCCACTGAGATCTATTCTTGTGTTTGAATTGAATCCCAAAGTTGTGGCCATTGCTCTGGAAGCGTTGTTTATCGGGAAACGGTCTCCATCTCAAACGAGGGGAATCTTCTGTCTCTTCATCGGTTATCTGGCTTTGCTGATAATGGACGAAGATTCTTCTGTGGAGCTCAATCACGGTAAGTGTTTAAAATTACTGCAAATTTCAGACTTGAAATAATTCTCGATTTTAGTCGAGGCTCACAGTCATCAAAGCGGACTAAACCACATGTTCTATCATGTAATCTCTTGGTTCGGCATTTCCCATCACAAAGGAGGTCTAGTTTTACTGCTGATTGCTAGTTGCTTACGGTACATCTACGACGTCCAATTCAGGACTCTGGCGGTAGAAATTGGAGGTCCGAAGAAGCTTTATTCTATGGTGTCCATCAACTCGACAATATTCATCTTTCCGCTGGGAGTTTTGACATGGATAATGACGACGAGTTCTTATTCCTCCTTTTTCTACTTTATCTTTCTTGCTGGGATTTTTGCGACTCTGGTTTTCATCGTCGATTTCTTCATGGAATCGACGTGTTTTGATAGAATGCCTCAACCTGTGATGATGGCGGCAAGATGGGCTCCAGTAACGATTTATTCATGGGCATTCCTGTTATCTTGGCTTTATTATCCTGTTGGTCCTGAGGGACATGCCATCTCATCTGGAGTACTGGTTACGATTATTGCTTTCTCATTAGGTGTGGTTTTGTTTCTTAATTACTATGTATTGTTGAGTTTCAGCTTCTTTTATCTTGACAAATCCTTCTTCAACAAGTGCAAGAAGTGGGAAATATGTTGGATTAAGTGATGAGGGTAAACCTTTGTTCATTTATGGAGAAGCATATCTTCAACGAGCTTCTCAATCTTTCTTTAAGTTTTGCAAAGAAATGATTCGAGAAATCCTCTCCAATAATGATTCCAAGACTATTTTCTATTTCCTCTGTGTTAACTTGGTATTTTGTGGTGTGGAGTTCTTCTATGGTTTTATTAATGGCAGTTTGGGTCTGATTTCTGATGGTTTCCATATGTTATTTGATTGTACAGCGTTGGTTATGGGTCTGGTGGCTTCTGTGATGGCAAGATCTACGGCTTCGAAACAGTTTTCGTTCGGATATGGAAGAGTAGAAGTATTATCTGGATTTATCAATGCATTATTTTTAATTGTTATTGCTTTGATGATATTGTTGGAAGCACTTGAAAGATTGTATAATCCACCTGAAGTTGATACAGACAAATTAATGATTGTTGCTATACTTGGATTATTAGTTAATTTATTTGGAATGTATGCTTTACATGGTGGACATGATCATGGACATGGTCATTCACATGGACATCATCACCATGGACATTCTCATGGGCATGATCATCATGGACATAGTCATGGAAATGCAAATATGGAAGGAGTGTTTTTGCATGTTCTTGCAGATACTTTAGGATCTGTTTTTGTGATTATTTCGACATTATTGATTCAGTTTTTCGGATGGCAATGGGTTGATCCGTTTTGTTCATTGATATTGTCAATGTTGATTCTTGGATCTGTTTTCCCGTTATTGAAAGCATCGGCTTCTGTTCTTCTTCAATGTGTTCCTGGAGAATTGTCTCATGAACTTGAACATGCGTTAGAAGATGTTTTGAATATTGAAGGAGTTCAATCGTATTCGAATCTTCATGCTTGGCAACTTAAAGGTGAAGTTAATGTTGTTAGTATGCATCTGCAATTGACTGATGGAGCTAATGATCAGACAGTGAGATCTAAAGCTTGTCAGATATTAAAAAATGCAGGAATTCAACATATAACTGTGCAAGTTGAAAAAGAAAGGTTCTTCAGAAGAATTCAGAATTTGATTCCTTTGTTCCGACAACCACAGAGGATTGAAAAAGGAATTCATGTTGTTAAACATCATGATCATAATCATCATGGACACGATCATCATGATCATAATCATGGGCACGATCATCATGATCACAGTCATCATGATCACGATCATGGGCATGATCATAGTAATCATGGACATGACCATAAGCATTCTCATGATCATTCGCATGGACACAGTCATAGCCATCATCATGTAAGTGTTTTTGAATAAATGGAGAGTTTTGATGAATTATTTTTTAGTGATTTTTTTGCTGAGTAAATGGAATTGGTTTGTCAACTGTGATGAGCTGCTGTAGTTAGTGCATGCAGAAGTAATGATAATTATACTTGAAATTTTGTTGAATTGGGATTTATTTATATGATGTATTTTATAGGCTTTTAAAAGTGAAATATTTATGAAAGAAAAATAATTGATTGTGGTTTTATTGACCATTGATATTTTTTAAATGTTTTTTTAAAATTATTTTTTTGAATTTAGATGGTGTCTGGAGGAGATACGACATTGCAATTGGATGAAACTCAGGCTTCTGATAGAGGAAATTACTCGTTTAATGCTACAGCATTGTTTTTGGATGATTTGGATAAATGTGCTAGAGGTTTGTTGTAGAAAATATTAGTTTTTTAGAAAAGTAATTATTTTAGTTTGTCATGACATATTTATTGACTTTCATAATGTTTGTACAACTGGAGGTTCATTTGCTGAAGTTGTAGAAAGACTGCATGAAATTGCATCAGATGGTGTTCAAATATTTGATAGAATTTCAGAAGGAGGAAAGAAAGGTGGAAAAAAAGTGGGAAATATTAAAGAATCATTGATTAAGGAAAGAAATGCTTTTGATTTGATTCTTAAACTTCATCGTGCTGAAGTTATTGCAGAAGAATCGGATGATATTAATTCTGTTTTGAAAAGACTATTCAAAGTGAATATTCATTTTAGAAAGTTGGTTACTTTATTACATTGGTCTGAAGAAGTGGCTTTTGCTGATCCGATTGGATTTAGTCAATTGATTTCGGAAGTCGGAGAAGCAAGTGCAGGACATGCTTTGTGAGTTTTTGTTTTTAAATTGAAGTAAGTAATTTTTTTAGTATTGATGCTGTGAGAAAAGGAAACTTTGCAAATGTTGATAGTTGTTTTACGGATTCGTTGAGTGAATCGGATTTGGATGGATTGGATAGAATTAAAAGAGTTTTCTTTTGCTTACTGAGATGTGGGAGATTTAAAAAGTTGAATGAGTTATTTGAGAAGACAGGATTATCATCGTTGAAAGCTTTTGTTCAAGTTAGAGAAGTTTTAACAAATCCGAATGAATCTCCGGCTGATACAAATGCGGAAAATTATGATTTTGTAGAAGCTAGACTGCACTTCAAGAATACTGCTAATGTGATTCTAAGTATTGTGAGTTTTTGTTTTAAAAAAATGGAATAATTTTTGTTATTTTAGCCAGAACAAACTATTACACCTATTGATCAGTGTATTTGGGCAACTTTGGCTGGAAATCTTGCTATTTTGTTAGCTCATGCTGAAAATCCGGAAGATATTCTTTGGGCTTATGTTAATTGTGCTGTGGAATCTATTTTGGATGATGAAGTTGTGGCTTCACATAGTGTTGAAGATCAAGAAATTTTGGAATTTATGGATTCTAGAATAGACATTATTCAAACGATTGAATCTGTTTTTCAAAATGTTTGTAATCATGTTACTGATGTTTATTACAAGTTAATTGGATTTATTTCTTCTGGAATGTTTGATTCTGCAGTTAATTTAATGTATGATGATTCTGTCGGAAAAGAAGCAACTGATGCTAATAAGTTGAGTTTTTATACTCATTTGATTCTTTTGATTAAATCTGGTGATTATGGGCATGACGTCAACAAATCTAATGCTGTCATTAAGGAATATGTTAAGGTATTATCAGGCATTTCGTTGTATAATTGTATTCCGTTTTATTTGTCTAAATTGGATGAAACAACAGCTATTGAAGAAATGGTTAACTTTTTATATTGTAAGTTTAAGGTATTTTGAGATTTTTAATATTTTGGAGTTTTTAGCAATTCAAGGGAAAAATGCTAGATTGGAAGCTTTAGAAGCGGCTTCTCAATTGGATGTTTTTGATGTCGGGAAACTTTGTATTGAGGTGTATAAAAAGGCTAAGAGAGAAAATCCATTTGATGATGGTGGAGCTTCTCCTGAATCTGTAGCTAAATTGATGGATGTTTGGAAATTTTTGTTGATTTACCCGGAGAAAACGTCTATTGATGCTCTTGTGGAATGTAATAATGTTCTCAGAGGATTATTTGGTAAGGTTTTTTTGGATTTTAGGAATTAATAAGATTTGGGATTTTAGTTAGAGATCGATTGGGTGAATCAATGGAATTATTGGCTATTAGTGAACAGAATCTTGTTACAATGAGTGAACAACACATGAGATATTTGATTGATCATGATGTAAATGTTAATCATGATCGTTTAATTAAATTTGTTCAAGATCAACAACGAGAATTTAATAGTTATATTCTATATTTGGAAATAATGGACAAATTTACTGTTTGGCAAGGAAAAGTTAAAGCTCAACTTCCTCGGCAACCAGAGAAAATTTCTGATGTTGAATATGCTCGTTTGGATCTAGCTTCCAGAAGTGAATATGATAGGAGAATGAATTTGGTCACTAATCACAGGGCTAGTTTGGATAAATACAAGAAATCGGTTGTTGAACAAATTAATTATTTACTTTCTCAAACGTCTACGTGGATGGTTTGTTGTTTAGAAGATTCTGAAGCTGAAGATCGTGAAGAACAAGAGAAAAGACGCAAGCAGATGACTAAGGTTCATGAACGATATCTCTATTATAGTTTGACGATGTTGATTACTATACATCAAGAATCTCAACAAGAAGGTGAAGCGCTGAAAGTTGCTGATTTGTTGATGGATAGCCGTTATGATCTCTATTCTCAACTTTCGAAGGAATCTTTGAGAAAGCTCATTGAACAAATCTCAAAATCTGGACATGTTCTCTCTGTTAAATCTGGTTGATATCAAGTATCTCATTTCTGTTGTGAATGTTTGTTAAAATTTACCAGCCGTTTTATTATATACACGATTAGAAGAATGCCGTCGTCTGTCTTGTGATGTCGCTGCTGTTCATTTGGATGGGGGTTTTGGAGATTAGGAGAGATGGAGGTGGATGATTTGATTGGGATTCATTGTGGCTACGTATGTGTCTCCATTGTCGTCTACTGTAAGGGAGTGTCCGTCTAAGCCCTGAAAGAGGGGTTGAGAAAGATAGTGGCAATGGTTGAAGGGGGATTGTTTTTAATTTCTTTGGGGAGATTTAAAAATTGCAAAATGAAATTGGATAGTGACTGCGAGAGATGATTTATTGTTTAAATTAGGCACTATCCTCTTTTAATGTTCTTAATGGAGATGTTTTGGATAGTGATTAAATTTGACAATTATCAAGTTTTTTAGTCACTATCTTGCTTTAACTAACCTGTGCAAAACTGGTGGCTTTTCCGGAATTGATGTCGATGACGAACATCTGAGATTCTATTTCATCAGAATCTGTTCCAGTAATTCCGATCAAATAATGATTTTTTTCTCGGATTCCGAAGACTCTTCCGATGTCTTCTGCTTTCGTGATGAGAGTTCCTGTTGGAATTCCTTTTTTGCCTTCTAGTCCTGCAGCGAAACATTGGATTCTTTCGTTTTCTCTGTCAGCGACACAGAGGAGATTTAGGTCCTCGATTAGGGCTAGGGAGTGGGGTACTAGGAATTCTCCTGATTCAGGGGGAAAAAAGGAATTTGGATTTCCGAATTTTTCTATTAGTTTTCCGGTTTTGTCGAATTTCATAATTCTGGAATTACAGTAACCATCGGCAACGAAGAAATCTCCGTTAGAAGCTATGGCGATGTCTGTAGGTTGACAGAAATGGGAATCATCGTCACCAGGAACTAACTTCTCCCCGAGGGTCAGGGTTACGGTGAAATTAGGATCTAGACGGATGACTTGATGGAGTCCAACGTCAGTGAGATAGATGTTTCCTTCTTTATCCGTTGCCATCCCGTGGGGCATGTAAAATTGATTTTCTCCATGTTCGGACACAACCAGACCACTTGTCCGGTCCACGGTGTAAATCGTCGAATTCTGAATCGGACCGAAATCAGAATTCAAAGTAAACGATGCAGTAAAAGAACTGAAAAATATTTCAAAAATTACTCAATTTCAATCCGAAGTTTAGTTTTGCACAGATGATCCACAATTACTCGTAACTAAGTGTAATTGAGAGTAGTTGATTAATTTATTTTTCTACATAGGAACTGAAAACAAAGGTGAAGAAAAAAGTTGTGATTTTATGTTCATTTTACACAAGTGCTCTATAATTACTTGTAACTAAACGTAATTGAACGTACTCGATTGTACTCATCGGACCTATGAAACCTAAAATGAACATGAGATCATAACTTTTCATTTTTGTTTTCAGTTCCTATGTAGAAAAATGAATACAATCGAATTTGCTCAATTTCGCTTAGTTACAAGTAATTGTGGATCATCTGCGAATTAATATTAGTTAACAACGAATAGTGACACAAATACTCCATAATTACTTGTAATTGAACGTACTCGATTGTACTCATTGGACCTATGAAACCTAAAATGAACATAAGATCATAACTTTTCATTTTTGTTTTCAGTTCCTATGTAGAAAAATGAATACAATCGAATTTGTTCAATTACAAGTAATTATGGAGCATTTGTGTGGTTATTGGGTTACAGTATGCCAACGTCAGTGAACTATGGAAATTAGTTTTCTAATTGTAGTTTTCACTTGAAAATAAAAAGTACAAATTTCAGAATTCTGGTGAATATTGTTGAAAAATAAAAAAGATGAAATTAATTATGAAATAAATCGGTATAGGACCAATCTATAAAGTGAATTTTCATCATACGAGACGATCCTATACCGATTTAATTTTAAATTATAAAACTTTTACATATTTTTTTAAATTTTAAAATTTTAAAAATATGATTTTTATTTGGGAGTGAAAAACGAAAAAATTTTAGAATTTTGACGAATATTAAAAAAATAAAAAGATATAGGATGGGCCCGTATCCTGAAAATAAATCAGTATAGGACCGTACCGTATGACGAAATTCCGACCATATGGGACGGTTCTATACCGATTTAATTTTAGACTACAAAAGTTTTACATATTTTTTTTAAATTTTTTAATTATGATTTTCACTTGGGAATAAAAAAAATTTCGGAATTTTGATATGTTTGAAATAAATTGTTGAATCATGCACTTATCTATTTAAGTAGAAGCCCACACAGCGTTGGTGCCTAAGGGAAACACCCTGAGGATTAACCAAAGACTCATGATTGTGCGTTGGCGGAAAATTAAGACTTGCGAAACTATTGTTTGAATTGTATTGTATCTCGTGCCTCCGGGCCTAATAGATCAAATTTTACTTATTTTTCATCTCTACATGGATCAGAAACTCCATCACGATCAAAAATAAATAAAAAATGAAAAAAATAATAAAATAATTATTAATAAAATAATTAATAATTAATAATTAAATGATTAATAATTAAATAATAAAATATTAAATAATAAAATAATAAATAATGAAAAAAATGAATTCGTGTAAGATCAGAAATCCATAAAAAAGATGGATTTTATTCGAATTTACTTTAACAGTATGACGTCTTTTTGTACCAATTTATTTTTCTATTTTTTGATTTTATTTTCACCTGTGAATGATGAAGTAAAACATTAAAGAAGTTTAGAATATTAATAAGTGTGTTTTAGAACAAAAATAAAATGCTATGGTGATTCTATGAGGGGAAAATAAATCAGCTAGGACTATTTTGTAAGTGTATTTTTGACTATACGGAGTGTTCCTATACTGACTTATGTTAATTGTGTGAAGTGGTCCTATACATATTTAGTTTGATTATACGGAATGGTCCTATGGTGATTTATTTCAATCATACAGAGTGGTTCTGTAGAGACTTACTTCAGCAATATGAAGTGGTCCTATACAGATTTATTTTAACCATACGGAATAGTCCTATACATATTTAGTTTGATTATATGGAGTGATCCTATAGTGATTTATTTCAACTGTAAGAAGTAGTCCTATACCGACTTATTTTAACCATATGAAGTGGTCCTAAATGATTTATGTTCATCATACGGAGTGATCCTATACCGACTTATTTTAACCATACGGAATGGTTCTATAACTGATTTTTTTAAGTTTTACTAAGCCTTTTGAAAATATTCAAATGTAAGATTGAACTTACTCTTTATCCCAGATTCTGTCTCCTCGATGGAAAACCAACAGATTCCCTTCTTTGTCGAAAGCCACTCCAGTCACTTCCCCTAAGGGCTTGCTTATGGCCATGGGTTCTGGTTCACCTCCATCGGACCCAAAACCAGGATCCAATTTCTGGGCCCAATGTTCCTGGGCTATTGACCCGGACAAAAGACCAAAAACGAGGGCACAGCACACTCCAAGGCCCATGACTGCCCGTCAAAGTCAGTTTTTCCTCGAGCACCTCCAAAGCCACTCCTCTTTTATTTTTTAAATATTAATCAATAACAGACTCGAAAACGAAGCTTTTCAGATTCCGACCTTTCTGAAACATTAAAATGAAAATTTTTTTTTGAATTAATTTAATATTTTTTCTAGGATAAAGGCCAAAATACAAAAATGGCAAAAAAGGAATAATCGACATCAGTCGGAATTATATAAATTAATCAGTTTATTTTCAAAAAGAAAAAAATTAGATTCTAAACACAATTACCGAGGCAAAAGATTACTTCCTTAAGGAATTCTGCAGAAAGTAATGAATTTCGAATTTTATTCTTAATGACGGATAGTGATTAAAAAAGTAGAATAGTGACTGGAAAAGTAATTATTAGTAAAGATAATGATTAAAAAAGAAGGATAGTGACTAAGAATGAAAAATAGTGATCGAGAGAAAAAGATAGTGATTAGCAAAGGAGGATAGTGACTAATGAAGAAGAATAGTGACTGACAAAAAAGGACAGTGACTAGGAATGAAAAGGAGTGATTAAGAAGGAAGAATAGTGACTAAAAAAGAAGGATAGCGATCGAGAGAAAAAGATAGTGATTAGCAAAGGATGATAGTGACTAATGAAGAAGAATAGTGACTAGGAATGAAAAGGAGTGATTAAGAAAGGATAGTGACTGATAAGAGAGGATAGTGACTGACAAAGAAGGATAGTGATGGAGCAATCAGGATAGTGACTAAAAAAGGATTTATTTCAACAATTTGATAGTATTAAAAATCTATTTACAAATAATATTTTTTTATTTTCTTCTGTGGAATTTAAATTAAGAAGAATTAAAGTTACAAAGTGAAATAATATTGATGTCAAATTTATTTTTTTTATCAATTTGTTATAATTGCCAGACGGGTCCTGGATAAGCAGTTTTGGAATACTAATGCCAAATTAACTCTGCAAATAATTCCAACAAGGAAGTATTAAGTCCTCAGATAGTACAATGGTAGTACACGTGAATTCAAATTCACGAGACCCGGGTTAGATTCCCGACCGAAGACCGGCAGCTAGAAACCTAGCCCGCAAGCTGCTTGTAAGCTAATGAAACCTAGCCTGCAAGCTGCTTGTAGGCTAAAGAAGCGAAGTCCTCTGGATATCTCTCGTTAGAAGCCCGATTGACCAAAAACAAGCCAGATAATAAGAAGAATCCTAAAGTTCTAGGAACAGAAGGCTCGCACCGATGGATGAGTTGGATCAAAGGTACAAGGAGATTAATTTTAGTATTGTTTATGAACTATGAATGTACGATATGGGAATAAATAGAAGGAAATATTAAAAAATGCATGATTCTAAAAATTGCGATTTTCATGTATAAAATTTCCGAATTAAAAATTCAAAAATTATGTGTTCCAAAATCAAAATTCTTATTCAAAAATTTTTTCCAAAAAATAATTGTATTATATTTGACTTTGAAGTTTTTGGAAAATTTTGAATTTATTGAATTTTTTAAATTTCATTTTTAAACTTGTCATGAGTCCTGGATAAGTACTTTTTGGAACGCTGATGTCAGATTAACTTTGAAAACAATTCCAACAAGGAAGTATTCGAAGATAGTTAATCCTAAAGATTACGACTTCCATATATGAACTCCTTAAATGTCAATCCTGGATGTCATTTATAACTGTTCCAAAATGAAAATTCTTATTCAAAAACATTTTTAAAATAAAATTACTACAATTAACTAACTTTTAAAATTTGATAAATTCCGAAAAATTATTTTTTATCAATAATGAAATTTTCAAAAAATTAAAATATTTTTTTATTCAAATTTTTTTTGTGAAAATTAAAATTTCACAAATCTTCAAAAAATGGATTCGTCGCCACTGCTTCTGATTCTCTGGCTGACTTCGGTGATTCTAGGGTTACGACCCAAATGTGGTCAACTTCAGAATACTACCATCGGGGATTCTGTCCATCTGGCCGTCGTTCTGGATCCTAATGCTGGAAGAATCGGGGCGCGTTTTCATATATCAAATACTTATTTTATTGATGTCAATTTAGGTAGAAAATCACGGATTCCTCTTCAATCAGATCGCCTGTGGACTACATGAGTACACCGATCCTCCCTTCGTCATCGATGTCTGGAAGCTGGATTACGTTTCTGACAGGTGCATTGTCCACAAGGAAGGAAATATCTCTGAAAAGATTTACAAAGGAACTGACGATCACGGTTTGTTGTTTCATATATCGATTTTAAAAAATCTATTTAATTCATGTTTATTATTTCATATATCCATTTATTTTTATTACTTCATATATCAACTTTTAAGGAAATCCATTTAATTCATATTTACTATTTCATATATCCATTTATTTTTACTACTTCATATATCAACTTTTAAGGAATTCCATTTAATTCATGTTTATTGTTTCATATATCGATTTATGTTTATTACTTCATACATCTACTTTTAAAAAAATCTATTTAATGTATTTTTATTAATTCATATATCTACTTTTAAAAGTTTCTTTAATTCACTTTTATCATTTCATGTATCAATTTTCTTTAAAATCCATTTACTTCACTTTTATTATAATATTTATTTAATAGTGTTACATGAAAATCCATTTTCAGAAGCTCCAGATGGAATCCGGGATGTATGTAATATTCTTCGTCTTGTCAGAATGTGTACTCAGGATTACGGTAATCTTAACCACACGCTTCACGTTGTCCTCGGTCTTCTGATGCACGATGAAGTGGGGACCTGCAACATTCCGGACATGCTTCCATTTGAGAAGTTTCATTTGACGATTTTCTGGGTTCATGGACACAAGTGGCCTAAAAAAGCGATCTATTCTCCTGTTGTTGATTACGTCATTCTGGATTCTATCACTGACCTTACTTCGAGGGACAATTGGCAGATGCCGGGGAATTCTATGAAACAATTGGAATCAGCGAGGGATCAAAAGAACGTCGTCATTGAAAGTCTGTACTTGAGGCTTAACAGGATAAAAACTGAAGTGAAACAAACCACAATTGCTCCAGTTGGATGGAGAAGTGGACAAAATGGAAATCTGGAGGATTTTCAGGGAGATTTCATATATCAAGGTGGTAAATTAAAGCAGGAAAAATTGATATATAACGTTTTAGATTTCCAAGCGAATTCGAGTAAAAGTTTTTTCGGAAGTGATGCAGAAGAATCTGTGGTGAATTTAACGGAATTGAACATGAAAGAAGACTATTTGGCGGTGTTCGAACAGGAAAAAAACATATCAACGTCGAACTTCACTAAACTAACAACGATCGGGATTCTGGAAGAAATGATGACGAATTCAATGGAAGGATCTATATTAAACTCAACAGAAACATATTTAACAGTATCCAAAGAAGAAAAAGATATATCAACATCGAATTTCACTAAACTGACAACGATCGGGATTCTGGAAGCAACGATGACGAATTCAACAGAGAAATCTATATTAAACTCAACAGAAACCTATTTAACAGTATCCAAAGAAGAAAAAGATATATCAACATCGAATTCTATTAAACTGACAACAATTAAAATCCCAAAAACCAAAACGATGAGTCCAGAGGAATCTAAAATTGAATTCAACTCTGGGAATTATTCCGAAAGAAATTCATCCAATATCGACGGATTCCATGACGACAGTTATCCTGAAGACAAAGGACTTGGATTCACTGAATTATCGGATTTCAAATTCCTCTCTATGTTGATCCTGATTTTGATCTTCATTATCTTTGTTTTTTGTATCGGAATCTGCTGTTACTGTATTTGCTCCAAATATCGCGAAAATAAGACTTTGAAAAAAACAAAACTTAAATTAATCCAACCGGAAAAACAAGGAGTTTTTTCAGAGTCCTCTGATGGCAGAAATGAGTCTGGAAATGAATTAAAGCCAAACGATAAAAAACAAAAGGTCAGTTTTATGGTTTTTTAGAATTTTTTATATATGAAATTATTTTATTTCAGAATTTAGAGAAAAATGAAGAATCTAAACTTTTGGAATCTGAAAAATATATGGTTTTTTAAAATATTTTTTATATATTTTTTATATATTTTATTTCAGAAATCAAGCGAATCGAAGAAATCTAAACTTTTGGAATCTGAGAAATATATGGTTTTTTATATTTTTAAATATATGAATTACATATTTTATTTCAGAAATCAAGCGAATCAAATGAATCTAATTTTCTGGAATCTGAGAAATATATGGTTTTTATATTTTTAAATATATGAATTATATATTTTATTTCAGAAAACAAGTGAATCGAAGAAACCTAAACTTTTGGAATCTGAGAAATATATGGTTTTTTTTATATTTTTAATGTACTTTTTATATATTTTATTTCAGAAATCAAGCGAATCGAAGAAATCTAAACTTTTGGAATCTGAAAATGATTGGGAATTCTTTACTCCTCCCAGTTCTTTTCGAAATTTAGGAAATGATTGTATTACTCTGAAAGAAACCCCCATATCTACCCTTACACTGTTGACTTCGGTCCCGTCGGTGGAATCTGCAGTTGAGAAAACCGCAGTTGAGTTTGTTGGAAAACCGAAAATTGACGTATTTTCGCCTCCGGATCCCACGATTGCTTTTCAAAAAACATCTTAGAAGGACCAGTTTTGACATTACTGAACCAGATATTTATTAAAAATTAATTTTTTTTTGAACAGTTTTTCCCGGAGATTTTTCTTGAAAAGGCTTTTCGGGTCGCGTGGGAGTGAAATCCGGCATTGGGACGGACCTTTTTCCGAATTTCTCGGCAGCTGTCGACTCGCTCTGATCCAAAGCCATTCCTTTAGGACAAACAAGTGCTCGATCCGTGTGTAAAGTCGGTCCTGATTTGATCCAAAGTTTTCCCTTTCAGCTGAAACTATTAACAAACTTATTTTTATCGATTTTGAAAAACCTTGACCATTTGATGGACAAACTTGTCTAATTTGAAAATGGAAAAACGGGTTCTTTCGTTGATTAAAAATGAATTATCTGGTCTTTTTTGTTAAAATAAAACTTATTTTTTAGGAATAATTTCGTGAATAATTTTTCGGAATCGTGATTCAGACATTTTTGTTTTTTTAAAGAAGAAATCGAGAAATTATTTTTATTTTTTATTGATTTTTTGGGAAATAATCATCGTAGCGAATTTATTAATTAAGAAATTTATTTATTAATTTAGATGTTGGTAATTTTCCGTTCAAGATTTAAAAGTTTATTTAAAATTGATTTTTTAAGGTCTCAAATAGAAAAATTTAAAATTATTAATTTTTAAGACGTTAAAGTTAAAAGTTTATCATATTTTATTTTGGTAATTTTCTGTTCAAGATTTAAAAGTTTATTTAAAATTTGATTTTTTAAGGTCTCGAACGGAAAAATTTAAAATTATTGATTTTTAAGATTTTAAAGTTAGAAATTTATCATATTCTATTTTGGTAATTTTCCGTTCAAGATTTAAAAGTTTATTTAAAATTGATTTTTTAAGGTCTCAAATAGAAAAATTTAAAATTATTAATTTTTAAGACGTTAAAGTTAAAAGTTTATCATATTTTATTTTGGTAATTTTCCGTTCAAGATTTAAAAGTTTATTTAAAATTTGATTTTTAAGGTCTCGAACGGAAAAATTTAAAATTATTAATTTTTAAGATTTTAAAGTTAAAAGTTTATCATATTCTATTTTGGTAATTTTCTGTTCAAGATTTAAAAGTTTATTTAAAATTTGATTTTTTAAGGTCTCGAACGGAAAATTCGAGAAAATTGCACTCAACTTTGTTTAATAATAACATTAATAATAATTATTTTTCGTTTTAAGATTCATAATTAACAATAAAATTGTATTTAAATTAATTTAATTTTAATAACACTTTTTTGTTTTGGAAATTATAAATAATAAAAAAGTTCAGAAAAATGTGCTTAAATTTGTTTAATTTTAATATTTTTTTGGAATTTATAAATTATAAAAAAGTTCAGAAAAATGTGCATAAATTTATTTAGTTTTTATATTTTTTTGGAATTTATAAATGACGAAAAAGTTCGAAAAAATTCCTCTCAACTCAATCCAAGATTATTCTACCGGAAGTGACACCGCTGGTTTCTTTCTTGTTCAAAAACTGGTCGAAAAAGAAAACTAGCCCGAGCCTTATCCTCTTCAACAATGCAAAATTTACTTTTTTGGAAATCTCAGCGCTGTGAGTAGGTACAGAATTTTTTATTTATTAGCATTCCGTGTTATTTTCGAACTTATTACTGTCAATGGAGATTCAGAACAGCAATGTCGAAATTATTGTTACGGATTTTTCTGATGTTTTTGAACAATTTGATAAATTGAGGATTGAGTGAGTTCTCTGAAAAAAAATAAAAATTTTAAATTTTAAAATAAATTAAAAATAAATAAAAATTTTAAATTTTAAAATAAATTAAAAAAAAATAAAAAAAAAAAATAATTTTAATTTTAAAATAAATTAAAAATAAATAAAAATTTTAAATTTTAAAATAAATTAAAAAAGAAAAATTTAAAAATAAATTAAAATTTTTAAAAAAATTTAAAAAAGGAAAATTTTAAAATAAATTAAAAAACGAAAAATTTTAAAATAAATGAAAAAATTTCTTAAATTATAAAAATTTAAATTTTTTATTGAATATTTATCTAAAATGAAAAAATTTAAAAATATGCAAATTTGGAATTTTTTCGTGTTTTCAATATTGTTGTTTATTAAAGTTGCATTATTTTGAATAATTAAATTTTACAGTATTATTGTTGAAAATGATCAAACTGGAAAAAACTGTCGAAACTTACGCCTGTGTTGAGTGAGTTACTAACAGACTAAACTTGCTCGTCATAACCTAAAAACCTGCGCCAGGGTTGGCAACCTACACATAGGGAACAGGGTTGGCAACCTACACATAAGGGATAGGGTTGGCAATCCACACATATTGGACATGGTTGGCAACCTACACATATTG
The DNA here is from genome assembly GCA_009193035.1 of Halicephalobus mephisto. Taxonomy (NCBI): domain Eukaryota; kingdom Metazoa; phylum Nematoda; class Chromadorea; order Rhabditida; family Panagrolaimidae; genus Halicephalobus; species Halicephalobus mephisto. The sequence goes on along the minus strand of SWDT01000116.1, from coordinate 64,347 downwards.
GACAGGGTTGGCAATCCGTACGTAGTGGACAAGGTTGTTAACCTGCACACAAGGGACAGGATTGGCAACCCGTACGTAGTGGACAGGGTTGGTAACCCACGATTGTATTCATTTTTCTACATAGAAACTGAAAACAAAAGTGGAGAGTTATGATCCCATGTTCATTTTAGGTTTCATAAGTCCAATGAGTACAATCGAGTACGTTCAATTACGTTCAATTACAAGTAATTATGGAATATTTGTGTCACTATTCGTTGTTAACTAATATTAATTCGCAGATGATCTACAATTACTTGTAACTAAGCGTAATTGAGCAAATTCGATTGTATTCATTTTTCTACATAGAAACTGAAAACAAAAATGAAAAGTTATGATCTCATGTTCATTTTAGGTTTCATAAGTCCAATGAGTACAATCAAGTACGCTCAATTACGTTTAGTTACAAGTAATTATAGAGCACTTGTGGAGAGTTCCTCTAATCTCGAGGAGGATTTGGTGTTTTGTCCCAGAGTTCACTTTTTTCTAAAAAGAGAAAACTGTTCTCCATGTCTTAAGAAAATCTTACTTTTACAGTATTTTTCGACAAAAACAAAATCGAAAAGTTAACTGAATCAAATAAAAAGAATTTTTAAAATTAATTAATATTCGTTCGATTAGAAAATTTTTTTAAATTAAAAAATTAAAGAAATTTGAAATTTCCAGGATGGCCGCGATGATCGACCGGCGTTCAGAATCCCGGACTTCTCGGATGAGTGGTTCTGACCACGGGGAACTCGTCCACAGTACTATGAACGCCCTTGTTGAGGACATCAACAAGACCACTGAGGTCATCAGAAGACATCAAATAGAACGTCGGGCTTTCCAGACAGAAATGGAAGTCAACGGAAGAATCAGCGTCGAACCTTCAGAAGACTGGCTTAATATCCGTCTTAAGTCAGTTTCGAAAGAGGACATGAAGAACGAACTCGGGAAAATCAAGGACACTCAGAAGAGGAACGTCGTCGAGGACACCATGGCCGCTCTTGTCTATGACGTCAACGCCACGGCGGAGGTCCTCAGGAGGGGTTCCTTGAAGCGTCAGAAGGCAGCCAAAGACGGAAGAGGAACAGAGGAGATCGAGTACAGACTGAGGCTGACTCCGGCTCCTGACGACGACACACTCTACCACAAGGAAGACAGACCGTTGGAAAGTAAGTCCGCAAAATTTACCAACTTCGGAAATTACAGTAAGAAATTCATCCCACTTATCTGGTCGTCAGTTATTCATTAACATACTGATGACTAGGGTTCGAAGGAGTATGACTGGGGTTGTGGGGGTATATTCAATCACGAGCTACAGTAGCTTTGACCTCGAAGAAACATACTAAACTGCTTAAGTAAGGGTCCCGAGGCGAATAACAGATTCACTTTTTAAATATACAAGTAATGGAGTCCGCGTTCTGCGAGCTCTTTGGTTGTATGATGACAATCACGAAGCAACTGCCACAAAATCAACGCGCAGGTTACTGTAGTTCTTACGAAATCCCTGAAATTTGTGTCAAGACAATTCCGTAACAATATATATTTCTGCTTTTTTAGAATATAAAATTAAGATATAAGATTGTATGATGACAAGAAGCAACTGCCACAAAATCAACATACAGGTTACTGTAGTTCTTACGAAATCCCTGAAATTCGTGTCAAGACAATTCCGTAACAATATGCATTTCTGCTTTTTTAGAATATAAAAATTTTCAATATTTTTTATTTAAATTTTTACATTTAGTAAATGCAGAAACATACAAATTTTGTTTCAAAAATTCATGAAAAACAATTTTCAACCAAAATACCATACTTTAATCGAACCAAATTGTCATTCGTGTCGGGACCAAAGTTGAATAATTATGTTTTTTAAATTTTAAACATACTTGATTTCTTAACATAATTTTTTTATTTTTCATTTTCTACGTACTACTGTAGGTTACTGTATGATTTTTTAAAATCAATTTTTTTATAATTGTTTGAAAATTAAATTTTTTGTTAATTTTAGCTCCTGAAGACAATTTTACCGTGGAACAAGTCAAGCGGGATTACGGTGTGGACATTTCTGAATCCCAGACCTCCAGTCTCAAGCGTCGTGCCCGGTCCCAGACCCCCCGTCGAACTCTCCAGATCGAGGGTTCTCCTCCCCCAGGAGCTCCACCTGTTTGTGCTTACTGTAATGACGTCATCGAAGGAGCCACTTTGACAGCTCTCGCTCCCAATGCCGAAAAAGCCCAAAAATTCCACCCTTACCATTTCATGTGTTGTTACTGTCAGAAAGCCCTGAATCTTCGTGGGACCTTCAGGGAACACGAACGTCGTCCTTACTGTCACGAATGCTTCTACAAACTCTACAACGGCCTCCTCTACAGTCCTGACGAAAATCAACGTCAAATCGAAAAACTCATTTAATTTGGATTACTGTACTTTTTCAAAGCTGCCAAAATTTATATTTTTTATTTTCTAATTTGAAAAAGAATACTTTCTACGTTTTTTGCACTTTTTAGAAATAATGGAGACGATTAGATAAAGAAGAACAGTGAAAGCCAAAATGAAGATCACACAATACAGTATCAGGAACCACTTGAGGGTGGTCAAGCCGGCGAAGTCCTCGTTGAAGTGGTCGAGGAGAGTAGAATCCACCCGAGGATCGACGGTTTCGTTGGAGTTGGACTGGTCGTACTCCTCTTCGCTTCTGATGATGGAGTTCCAGAAGGCTTTCGGATCCGATGAAGGCAGTTCAGAAGATTGGGATGGATGTTTCGGGACTGAAAATAAGTATTAAAAAATCATCGTTTTAAAAATAAAAAATAATTTTAAAAATGAAAAAAATAATTTTAAAAATGAAACAAGACGCGAACTAGGTCCCACCACGAAGTCCCCGAGGAAACTACAGTAATACTTCGCGTCAGGATTTAGGATTGGAGTGATTTTGTGTTGTTTCATAATTGTTGAGTTTGTAATACATTGAACTTAGTCCTAAGCACCCCCAGGAATGGTCTGTATCACAACAAAAAAAACTACTTTTTAAAAATAAAAAATAATAATCTAATTTAAAAGTAAAAAAATTAATGAAATTCAGAATGGATATTCTTTATCCCCTGAGGCAATACCCCAACTACATCCTTGAGTAAACTTACTGGATTTTGAATTTGTGGAGTCAATTTTATTCCAATTTTTCTGTTTTTTTCCTGAAAAATCCATCCACAATTACCGTAATTTCACCATTTTCGTCTACAGGAATCCTGATAAATAATTTTAGAAACTTACTTGTCTGAATTCCTTGAGGTCCGTCTTCTTCTTCTTCTTCACTGGGATCCTTGTCATTGGCCAGTTCGCTGTAATGTCTGATCCTCTTGATGTGGACTTTGGTTCCGCTCAAGAGAGGTTTCCTGTTCACAGGCAACTCGAAGGATACTGTAGTTTTCCTTTCCGATGAATTTAGAGCTGGTTCGGAGTAACTGGAAACGGCCAAAGTTGAAGTTTCTTCGATTTCGTGACTTTGGATTTCTTCCGAAATTTCGACGAGTTTTTCTGTGGAATTTAGTTTTGGAAAATCTGGAGACGTGTTTGGGAGGATTTCAGCCGAATCAGAAGGCAGTCTGGATTCTTCCGATGATTCAGCGGAGTTGGTAATGGCTGAAAATTAAAGAGATTGATCGATCCAAAAACGATACAGTAGGCTTAATTAATTCAAAAAACATCTTTGTTGAATCGTACACCTATTAACTTAAGTACATATCCGCACAGCGTTGGTCTCGAAGAGAAATACCCTGAGGGCCAATGGAAGGATGTACGATTATGGGGACAGCAGGAGATTTGAGTGAATTGCGCGATGGTTTATCAGAGTTGTGCTGTATATCCCACCTCCGGCTTAATAAACTGACTTTGTATATCTTTCTCATCTACGTGGACCAGAGCCCCCATCCACGATCTACCAATCTTCAAAAAAGTAAAAATATTTTACACACAAAAAATGTAACTTTTAAAGCTGTAACAATTGTGAAATGTGACACAATCGTCACATTTTTGTCAATATTTAACTTTTGTGACGAAAATTAAAAAATAATAGTGACAATTTGCATTTGTTATTGTGTCAAAAGTTACACTTTTTTTTGTGTAATTGGGCGAATATTAATTAATTTAAAATTTTCGAAAAATAAATTTCAATGTTTTAGATATGTGAAATTTCCGTTTTTAAATTTACCGTAATAATTTGTAAAGAATTTTAATTATTAAATATTGACGAACATATTTTTAAAATTTTTGGATATTTTATATTTCTTAAAGTATGTTGACGGAATCGAAAATAAAAAAAATAATAATAAAGACCAAAAGAATACGTGTTCCGCGCCCACGTAAAAATGGAAAAACGGAGAAAGAAAGGAAAAAGAGGCATAGAAAATAAAGAGAAAGCCAAAAAATACCTATTTCACGCCCAAGTAAAAATGGAAAAACAGAGAAAGAAAGGAAAAAGAGGAATAGAAAAAAAAGAGAAAGCCAAAAAATACCTATTTCTCGCCCAAGTAAAAATGGAAAAACGGAGAAAGAAAGGAAAAAGAAAAATAGAAAAAAAAGAGAAAGAAAGGTCTCGCAACGAAAGGAAGAAGGCGCGGGAAGGAAAGTTTTCAAGTTATTATTATTTTTAAGTGATAAATTTTTGCGTTTTTTTGTTTTGCGGTGAATCGCTACTCTCAATATCTAGCCCCGACCAGTGGAAAAAAGTAGACTTCGTAGTTCTCTTTACAATTTCGAAATAGTGTACTGTAAACTTACTTAGAGAAACATTGACGACGGGGATCTTCTTCTTCAATTCTGCGTGTTCTACTTGTCTGTCTGCAGTAGTTGTCTCGATTGGAATTTCGTCCAGGATTACTGTTTTTGGTTCAGATTCTTGTTTTTCTTCGATTTTTGTTTTTTCCTCCGAAATTTCACCAGAAATATCTTGTTTATTTTTTTCGATTTTTCCATCTTCAATTTTCTTCCCAGGAACCTTTGTAGTTGTCTTCGCCGAAGGTCTCGTTTTCCAAATCACTTCTTCGTCGTCTTCGAAGAGACTTCCGGAACTGCTATCTCCTGAATCTGCTTCGAATTCGTCTTCTTTGCTTTCTGGTTTCACGTCCAGGACATCTCCGGTGTTGTCTGTTTGGATCGTGGTGGGATCTGGATCAATTACCGTAGTCGGGAGTATTTTCGGAAACTTGAAGATCGTGCTGAGAATGTGATTCGGATCGAGAGTGAAGGCGGTCGGTTCCGGGGACGACTCTACCGCGTGAGAAACGAACTCGATCGTGACGGGTTTCGGGGACCAAAATTGACCCGATGGGTGGATTCGAGATGAATTAGACTGTATTCTGAAAATACAATTTTAAATTTGCGATAAAAACCAGTGTTTCAATTTTGGATAGTGACTAGAGCTGTCGATTTTTCGAAATCTTCGATTTTCGAACCTGACTAATTTGGTTCGAATCAACTTCATAAGTTTTCAAATCTGACTAATTTGGTTCGAGTTCGACTCGATCAATTTTCGAAATCGACAACTTTGATAGTGACTAATTCGAACAATTTATCGAATTCTCAGTCACTATCCAAGAATTTCAAAAAATATTTAGGACAGTGTCCAAGTTGTAATAATTAATTTGTTAGTCACTATCCAGTCAGCAAAAAGTATAAGGATAGTGTTTAATTTCGATGATAATTTTTTATTCACTTTTTGAATAATTTCCTGAATAGTAATTTGGATAGTGTCCAGTTGTGATAATTAATTTTCTAGTCACTATCCAGTCAGCACAAAATACAAGGATAGTGTTTAATTTCGATGATAATTTTTTATTCACTTTTTGAATAATTTCCTGAATAGTGATTTGGATAGTGTTTATTTTTGGTAATTAACGTTCTTCCAGTCACTATCCTGTATATCAAAAACTCACTTATCTTTACTCGTGGCCACAGGTCTGTAAGTAGTCGTTTCATATCTCGCGGAAGAATAAAAGAAATTCGGCGGATTATCCTGCAAATCTTCGTCTGAAGCGAAAACTTTTTTCTCCTTGCTAGTTATGCCAATTTTAACTTGATCTTCGTTGAGCAATTTCACCATCGGAAAAGAAGTCGTCGATTTAAAGTCCTCTAAATCCTCGATTTTAATGGAACTGGTCGTGTCATATATTGCTTTGGCCATTTTTTGAAAATCGAAAACTTCACAATAGTCGAGGAATTTGTCGCTGAAATCTTCATCATCATCCGGAATCACAAAAGAAAGAAAATAATTTCTGAGAGTGAATCTGTTGAACAGTTTCTTCGCATTTGGACAGTAGAAAAATACAGTATTCGAGAGGCACATATTATGGTAGTGAAGAAATCTAAAAAGTCCAATAAATAAAAAAAATCTTAAAAAAAATAAAAAAATTTTAAAAATTTAAAAATTTAAAATAAAATTTAGAAAAAACTTAAAAATTTTAAAAATTTAAAAATTTAAAATAAAATTTAGAAAAAACTTAAAAATTTAAAATTAATTCTTTAATTTTAAAAAAATTTTAAATAAAATTTTAAAAATTTTAAATCCAAATTTTTTTTTAAATTAAAAAATTGATTTTTAGTTTTTTTATTACTGTAATTGTTGTTTAGAATTGCTGATTTTTAATTTTTAAGAAAAATTTGAATTTTTGGATTTTCGAATTAGTTTAAAATTTTCGTTGTAATTTTTGCACTAACCTGCATGTTTCCTGAATTCCTCCATTTTTGTCCCTGTCGTTCTCGGCTCTGGATATGAGTTTCCTCAATCTCACGGCTTCGTTCATGTAGGAAAGACATCGGATTTCGATGAACGAATGGTACCTGTGGATGCATTTGATGTCGTTGTTGTAATCTGGAAAATTTTAAATTTCGAAAAATATTTTTTAATTTTTGCAATTTATTTGTCGAAAAAAAATCAGTTCGAATTTCACAAAGAATCGAAATACTCACTTTCGTCGACGAATTTGCACCTTTTGACCACAAGTCGTGTCAGGACATCCAGACGGGAAAGGGACCTTTTCGGTCTTTTTTTACATTGTTTTTGACAATCGTAATAATCGTAAAATTTCCAACAAACATCTCCGAAATCTTTGATTTTCTGATTCGATTTCAAAAGAACATCCACTTTTTTGATGGAGTAGTTTACTTTAGAAAGCGATCGGGAGAGGAGTCTGTGGCATCTGGCAGAGCACTTGTCATCACCGGGTTCTTTATCCGGGATCCTTTGAGGATCTCCTGAAGTTGTCAAAAAAAACAGAAAATGTAAGAAAAAAATGGATATTAGCTGGAAGTGCATCTTCTTGTTAAACCATTTCTAAAAAAACAAATTTAAAAAAAAATAAATTTAAAAAAAAAAAATTAAAAAAATAAAATTAAAAAAAAAATAAATATAAAAATAAATTTTTAAAAATTTGAATTAAAAAAAATTTAAAAAACACGATTTTGAATAGTTTTTTTAAAAATAAAACATTTTCGTGGTAGGATATTTTCGTAAAAAAACTAACTTCTGATGGAAAAATTAAATTTTTTAAAAGTAAAAATCTTTAGAAAAAATTATTTTTTTTTAATTTTTAAAATTTGGGTTTTTAGAAAAAAATTATTTTTAAAATTTGGATTTTTAGAAAAAATTATTTTTTTTAATTTTTAAAATCTGAATTTTTAGAAAATTATTTTTAATTTTTAAAATTTGGATTTTTAAAAAAATTTTTTTTAAAAATTTAATTTTATTATTTTTAAAATAGAAAATATTAAATTATCTATTTTAAGAAGGGAAGTTCTAGACCGATGTGTCACAAAGTACCTCAGATATTGCATCGAATCACAACCGATTGCGATTTCTGCTCGGATCAAAATCCAGAGGATCGGATTTCACAACTGATGGTTACAAGCTTGAATATCTTTGAGATTTTTCGTTTACGGAATCTCTAAGAATTAAAATGTTTTGAACTGGGATCAAATTTTTCGTTGTTATGGAAAATTGTCAGTCGGCAAACTTATCTAATAAATTACAATAAAAATAATTTTAATTTTAAATAAAAATAAAAATAATTTTTGATTTTAAAGAATAAAAATAAAAATAATTTTAATTTTAAATAAAAATAAAAATAATTTTTGATTTTAAAAAATAACGATAAAAATAATTTTAATTTTAAATAAAAATGAAACAAATTTTTAAATTAAAATAAATATGAAAAAATTTTAATTTTTTTAGGTAAAATATAATTGTTCATATATCAATAATGCAAAAATAATTAAAATATATTTATAAATAAATTATTTTTTATTTTTGATATATGAAATTTTAAAGTTTTAAAAAAAATCAGTTTTTCGATATGGAAATTTTTCGGTTTAAATTTCTTAATATTTTTATCTAAAATTAAGTTATTAGACCCCAACTAAGCACTAAAATATAACTAAAGTCAAATGTCAAATCATGAACAGATGGTTGTGATTTTTTCATTTGCGGCCGGATCAACTTTGACACTTGCAACTTCCATGATGTGCTAAATAACCGTGTGGATAAAAAATTAATGAAGATGGATGTTATTGTCACTAAAAATCCCTCGAGCTCATAGTTTTATTTTTTATTGTTTTTAACGATTGCAAAAATGTAGCAACTGGTCCGATTTAATTTAAAATGTTTCGAATAACAGTTGTTTTTTTTCATGGATAAGAAAAAATAAAAATAAAAAATTTTAAAATCGAAAATTTTAGAAATTTAAAAATAAAAATTTAAAATTTTAAAATCAAAAATTTAAAACATTTAAAAATTAAAATTAAAAATTAAAAAATCGAAAATTTTAAAAATTTTAAAATTAAAATTAAAATTTTAAATTTTAAAATTTTAAAATCGAAAATTTTTGAAGGAAAATAGAAAAAATTTTTATTTTCGAAAATCCTTAAATTCCAAAAAATTTAATTTCGTCTCGAGATTTTTTCCTTTTTTGGAGTGGTAAATGTAAATAATCAAGATGTTGGATCGGACACTTCATCCTTAGTGAGAAACGGAACCAATAGGAAGCGCTTGGTCCCGAACGGATTGTCTTAGCAACAATAAGGAAACAGTTTGCTTGGTCCCGAGTGGATTTCTTTAGTATCAATAGGGAAACATTCTTTGGTTCTGAACGGATTTCTTTAGCACCGACAAAGGAGCATAGTTTTCTTGGTCCCGAACGGATTTTTTTAGTATCAATAGGGAAACATAGTTTGTTTGGTCCCGAACGGATTTCTTTAGCATCGACAAAGGAGCATAGTTTGCTTGGTCCCGAACGGATTGTCTTAGCAACAATAAGGAAACAGCTTGTTTGGTCCCGAACGGATTTTTTTAGTATCAATAGGGAAACATACAGTTCCTTTTGGGGGAATTATGTTTTTTGCGTATGTCGAATCCGACGCAGATTTTTGTATTATGCCTCAGGCATATGTTAAATATATTTCTCTACGATATCTACCTTCCTCATCGTTACGCGGGTCACTTGGATTGAGAAACACGACATAGGGAAACGCCAAAAATAGCCAGGCCACAATCAAAGAGGCAATTTGAAAAATTGATGAATCGGGATTGAGGTTTCCCCTGAGGCAGAGGACAAAACCGAAACGGCCATAAACCCGAATCTGCATGTATAAAAAACTGTCATTGTGGATTTATTTTTTAATTTTGATAAGTAACAACAGCTTGACGAAAAATTTTTAATTTTTTCAAAAACGAAAATTTTTAATTTTTCGTTTTGAGACCTAAAGTAAAAATTTGAGTTTTTCACTCCAGGACCCAAAAATTAAAAATTTTACATTTTTCGTTTTGGGATTCAAAGTTAAAAATTTTAAATTTTTCGTTCTGAGACCGAAAAGTTGAAAGTTTTGAATTTTTCGCTCCAGGATCCTGAAATTAAAATTTTTATTTTTTTGCTTTAGGACCAAAACTTGGAAATTCCCAGTTTTCGCTTCAGGATCCAAAAAAAAAATTTCAAATCTTCGCTTCAGGACCCAAAAAGTAAAAATTACCAATTTTCGTTTCAGGACCCAAAGTTAAGAAATCCCCAAAATTACTGTATTTACAAAACTGAAACTTTTTCAAAAATGAAGAAATAAGAAATATTTAGAAATAGTTTTTGCAAAAAATTGAATTTTCGTGGTAAGAGAAAATTTAAAGACTTTTTTTTGGAATAAATCACTTCTAGCATAAAATTACTCCATTTTCTGGTTGCTTTCAAAAGACAAAACAATTGCAAAAACAATGGACAAACAACCTCCACTCGATTTTTGGACTAAAGATTTCTTTCAAAAGTCCAGGAAGTTGTTCTTCCAGATTCTGACATGCAACCAAAATCGAGCCATTTATCCAGAAAGTTACATTCATTTTTCCAAATTATTTTAAAAAATCAAATTTTCCTAAATTATTCAAAAAAATTAAATTTTTCGGAATTATTTTAAAAAATTCTATTTAATTTTCAAAATTATTCAAAAAAATTAAATTTTTCGAAATCATTTTTAAAAAAAATTAAATTTTCCGAAAATTATTTTAAAAAATCAAATTTTCCTAAATTATTCAAAAAAAAAGTTTTATTTTTCGAAATTATTTTTAAAAAATTCTATTTATTTTTCAAATTTATCCAAAAAAAGTTTTATTTTTCGAAAGTTCTTCAAAAAAGTTTCATTTTTTAATATTTTTGTTATTTTGAAAAATGACCAACAAAAACAAAAAACTTTAGGTCAATAAGTCATGAATATTTTTTCCGAAAAATGAGTGACAAGTTTTGTTTCAAGGTCCTGGAAGGAAAAATAACTAAGATTACGAAATCCAAAAATTCATTTTCAGAAAAATTTAGATTTTTGCGTTTTATTTTTCGGAGTTATTTTGATATTAATAAAAAAGAAACAAAATGTCGATGAAATGGCGGGTTGTATTTTGGGGATCAAACTTGACAAAAAGTGTAACTAAAAAGTTTTTATGGAGAAGAAAAATAAAACTTGAATATTTTTATTATTATTTATGTTTCAAATTGAATAAAATTTTTTAAATTCTTATTTTCGAAAAATCCATTTTCAAAAAGTTTAAAATTTTTAAAAATATTATTAATCCTTAAAAAAACAGATTTTTCGAAACATGAATTCTGAAGTATCTTAGTTAACACGTCGTGGACAATGGGGGCCATATGTGGTGTACAACCTCTGGACGTGGCACAATATTTCGTAACAGATTTATTTTTGCGATTTCGGATTTTCTTTGTATTGGATCGAGCACAATCTATTTGAGTGGGAGGTTGTATAACTTTGGTCCCGAAGGGAAATACCCCGAGGACCAACGGAAGAGGTACAATTGCGGATTGGCAGCAATTTTGAGATTGCGCAATACTTTGGAGAGTTGTGATTTATCTCATGCCCTTTGGCTCCATGAAGTTTTTTCCACATATTTCTCGTCTACACTCGGATCTGGATTTTCCAGCAACGATCCAACAATTTCGTAACAGATTTATTTTTGCGATTTTGGATTTTCTTTGTTTTTGTAGTTAACAAATATCTCTAGATTGAACGAAACATTGACGGATTTGGGCCACAGAAAAAAGAAAAAAAATATCACTTTGGATCCATGGTACACAAGCTTTCAAAAATATGAATTTTTTGTAATGTGTTAAATCCAAATTTCGGCACATTTATGATTTATTTTAAAAGTAAATAATTTTGTTTTTAATTTTTTGCAAATTAAAATGAATTTAAATTTCTTTATTGATTTATTTTTTGAAATTTTGGGAAAATCACATAAAATAAAAAATAAAAAAAATAATTATATATAAAATTAAAAATTTAAAAATTAGAAAAATAATTATATATAAAATAAAAAATAAAAAAAATAATTATATAAAATAAGAAATTAGAAAAATAATTACATATAAAATTAAAAATTAGAAAAATAATAACAAAATAAAAAATAAAAATTTGATGATTTCAATTCGAAAAAAGTTCTTTACTGTGGTCTTTGGTCACTACAGTAATGGTGTCCTTACATTGACCGTTGACACATTCAAAAGCTTCTCCGCAGTCCCTCGGGCTTAAAGTACAGAATTTTCCTTCGATTCTGACGCAGATTCCGTTTTCACAGTATTCTCCGATTTGACAGGCTTTTCGTCTGCATTCTGCTCAAATTTTAAGTTAAAAATTAAATACAATTTTATAATTTTACAATTTTAGTTTTTGTCGACTGAATCGAAAATAAAAAAATAATAATAAAGACCAAAAGAATACGTGTTCTGCGCCCACGTAAAAATGGAAAAACGGAGAAAGAAAGGAAAAAGAGGAATAAAAAAAAAGAGAAAGCCAAAAAATACTTATTTCTCGCCCAAGTAAAAATGGAAAAACGGAGAAAGGAGGGAAAAAGAGGAATAGAAAATAAAGAGAAAGCCAAAAAATATCTGTTCCGCGCCCACGTAAAAGAGGAAAAACGGAGAAAGAAGGGTCTCGCAACGAAAGGAACAAGGCGCGGGAAAGAAAGTTTTCAAGTTATTGTGTTTTTATCATTTTTAAAAGTTATTATTTTTTGTAACTGTTGAGATAGAAAATACAATAGAAAGAGAAAATCTGAAAAGATACCCTGAATATCAGGGACCCTGGAATACTGTAGGACATGGGTGACTTTCAGTTGTGTTGTCTTATATCTTTGTTGGTCTGTACTTTTTAAGTAAAGATTTGTAATATTTTCTCTATTTCTAAACCATAACAGTAACTGTTTGTTATTTCTTGCGAATCCCAATATCTGGTCTCGTCCAGCGAGAAGGAAAGTAGACTTCGAATTTCTCTTCACAATTTCGACAAAAACTGTCAATTTCGAACTTGCAGATCGAATTTGGAATAAATTCGAAAATAAAAGATTTAAAACAAGTTTGAACTTTGAATTAATTTCAAACTTGAAAATCGAACTTTAAAGAGATTCGAAAATAGAAGATTTAAAACTAATTTGAATCGATGATGTAACTTCCACTCAAGACCATGAAAAAAGATCTTATTTTTTTGGTAATTTTCACTTAGTCTTGGAAGGAAATTATATTGATGTAATTTCCACTGAAGACCATGAAAAAAGTTCTTATTTTTTAAAAACTCTTCATTTGATTTTGGAAGGAAATTATATTGATTTGATTTCCACTCAAGACCATGAAAAAAGATCTTATTTTTTTGGTAATTTTTACTTAGTCTTGGAAGGAAATCATATTGATTTGATTTCCACTCAGGACCATGAAAAAAGATCTTATTTTTTAAAAACTCTTCATTTGATCTTGGAAGGAAATTATATTGATTTGATTTCCACTCAGGATCACAAGAGAAATGTTCAATTTTGAAAACTTTTTTGGTCTTGAATGGAAATTATAAATGTCGTTTTTGTGTCGATGAAATGACATTCATCCTTTGAATTTAGCAGTAATTATGGAAGGATTTACCGTTTTTGACACAGAGGCCGTTATGGCAGAGGAAAGGCTCCGGACAGCTTTCCTGGCAGATCATCCCTTGGATCAGTCGGCATTCCCCCAGGAGACAGACGTGATCTGGAGGACATCCTTTTTGGACACAGGGATCAACGGCACAAAGTCCTTGTTGACAGATCATTCCCTTAGGGCATCTTTCTGTTTTGCAGTCAATGGCGATGGGGATACAGACTCCATCGACACAAGTTTCTCCTATATCACAAACGATGTTAGAACATCCTTCGTTTTTTTGACATTTATGATCTCTGTAGATCTCCCCAGGATCACATCCGGGCCCCGACAGAGAGTCAATCACGGCATCGGGGTCGTTCACACACTGATTCCCCTGACATCTACGTTGTTTTCCGCAATCAAAATTACTCCAGCAGAAGGAACCGAGGATCTTCGTGCAAGTCCCATCACGACAGATTTCGTCATCATTACAGAGTTTTTCGAAACATTCTGAAAAATTTACTGAAATCAAGGAAAAACAATTGCGACATTTTTTATCGAACATTTTTGTTCTAATTCTAACAACTCCAGGAAAATCATTTTGAATAATTTTATATTTTTTATGTGGAATTTTGAAACGTATTTTGGGTAAATTTTCACTTTTTTATTAAATTCTAAAATTAAATTTTAAATGTTCTTAGAATTGAAAGCTAGTCCTCTGAATCCTGAATTCTGAAACTTGATTTTTGATTTTTTCTTTCAGAATCATAATTAAAAGTTTCGATTACGTTACTGAAAGTACTTTTTAGTCAAGTTTAACTTCAGAATTGAAAAAAAAAATGTTTTCTAACTGATTTTAGATATCCCTAAATTTAAACAAGAAGTACTTGGAATAAGGTATTCGAACTCATAGATTCTGAATCTGAATCCTGAATTCTGAAACCTGAATCCTGAATCCTGAATCCTGAATCCTGAATCCTGAATCCTGAATCCTGAAACCTGATTTCTGATTTTTTCTTTCAGAATCAAAATTAATAATTTCAATTATGTTACTGGAAGTACTTTTTTGTCAGATTTAACTTCAAAATTGGAACAAATATCGCAATATGAGGAAAATTCCGGACTTACTGTCGATGGAACAATGGCCGTTGATGCACTTTCCTCTCCATCCACAATCGCTGACGATGGATCTGGCGGTGTTTTCTCCGGTGAGGACGTTTCTTCCACATGGAAGTCCTTCGATCGGGAGACATTTGCCGTTGAAGCATTTGGAGTCGATTTCGCAATTGATTTTTGAACAATCCGTCGGAGGTGTTTCATTTTTGGAATTTTTACAAACTCCAAGAACACAGTTGAATCCTTTAGGACATTCAAATTCCCCAAAAAATGGAGGACATCGTTCACAAATTACGTAATCAATAAAAATCAAAATAAAAAGGAAAATCCGGTCAACTGGCTTCATCTCGGTCAATCGGTCATGATTCATCCCATTGATTATTTATCTTCTTTCTTCCGACCGCGATCGAAACGGAAGGCGGATCCACGGAAGCTCTTCTTTCGTATTTTCCAAGTCGTAGATTTCGGAAGTGGATGACTTCCAGAATATTCAGCAATCCTAGATCGATGGTCTCTTGATTAAAGTCCTGTTAGATCAAATTAAGACTTTTTAGAATTGTTCTGGACCTTCCTCGGAAGACCTGTATTATATCTAGTAGGGACTTTGTAGATTAATCCACATCGAATAAAACTGGAACTCAAGAAAGATCTAGTAAGAATCTTATAATATGATTCATATCTGATCAGATTAAGATATTCTAGAACTTCCTAGGAAGATCTATCATATCTAGTAGGAACTTTGTAGATTGATACACATCGAATAAAACTGAAACTCTAGAAAGATCTAGTGGGGATTTCCTAGCATATCTTAATCTGATTAGATATAGATCGTATTAGAACTTCCTAGGAAGATCTATCATATCTAGTAGGGACTTTGTAGATTGATTCACATCGAATAAAACTGAAACTCAAGAAAGATCTATAATTGATCAGGATGAGGTCTACTAGAAATGCCCTGGATCTTTTTAGAAAAATCTACATTAGATCTAGCAAGAATTTTTTAATGATTCATATTCGACTAGGTTAAAATTTCTCGATACTAATCTGGAACTTTCTAGGAAAATCCATATCGGACAAGATTTAGATTTTCTAGAACTATTCTGGAACTTTCTAAAAGGATCCATGCCAGACCAAGTCGGGATCTGTCAAACCTAATTCTGAGAAGTACAAAAACCACTTTGTCGATTAATCGATGCAATTTCGAATGCTATTTTTTGTTCATTTTTTATAATTTTTATTACTGTTTTATTTGAGAACTTAGTACTCAATACCGTAATCCAACATTTATTCTGTAGCTTCTTTGAAGTAATTTCCAGCGTTTAATCATTATATATCTAATCTACAACTTCTTTATTTCGATGTTTTCCCACACTGAAAAATTGACTTCAATGCAATATCATACGGTAAAAAGACAAGACATTTAGACAAAACTAAACACTTAAATTTGCAATTTTTGATTGCAGACATGTTTTGACAAGACTCTTCTTCTAGTGATCGGCTCGTCGTAAAGTCTGACATTAGGGTTGATCTGAGTTCTTTACTTTTTTACAATTTTCTCCTCGATTGATTATTTTTGACTAAGAAGATCTCGAGTCTTCGGCTGGGAATTGAACCCAAGTCTCGTATCTTTACAGTCACGTGTACTGACCACTGCACTACCGAAAACCCGTCCATTCGACAATTATGAATTTTCAATTTCAAAATTCAAACATTTTTTAAATTTATAATTCCACTAATTTTCAGAAAATAATTCTTTAAATCGTTACAGTAACTTTGAGTCATTTTAAATTACATTTATTCTATGAATAAAATCTGATAAATATAACAGTCATTCCGATTAATACACGTTTCTCGGCGATCACAACAAAATTTAAAAAAACACCGCACTTGAATCACTGAAAAAAATCCCCTGCTTAGCAAAAGACTCGTTGACGAAGAGAATTGTGAATGTCACTATAACTGATTAAACATCAACATCATCGAGAACTTTTGCATTAGCAGAAATGAAAGAAGAATAGCTGAGGTTTTATTGAGCAATTAGACATCCGAGACTTGATCAAAGACGAGTTCTGCTTTGTCTTCTTTTAGTTTTTCTTTATCCTTTCGAGGAGGGATTACTGGTTTAAGAAGCTCGGATCGAGGAGCTGAAATTTGAGATATCAAATTCAATCCAAAACCGTAAATTAGAAAATTTTCAATTAAAATATAAAAATTAAATTCTAAGCAAAATATTTTTCTTATTTATTGTGAACACTCAGTCTCCACGACCACAAATATCCAGAACACCCGAGGCTAAACAGTCCTCTCTCTCCATGGAAGAGTAAAAAAAAGGGACACTTCACATCAGACAATGTTCCCTGAGTTTTACGCTTATATTGTTAATATTGTTAATATTACTAACATTGCTAATATTACTAATATTACTAATAATGTTATATATTACTAATATTACTAATAATGTTATATATTATTAATATTATTAATGTTGTTAACATTACTAATATTATTCAAATTGTTCTATATTATTAATATTGTTCTACATTATATTTGTATCTAGTCTTCATAAAAGACAACGGTGCTAAAACTTCAAAACAATTAAAATTTATATTTTCAAAAAAATCTACTTTTATAAATTTCCAACTTATTAAAAACATTATTAATCTATAAAAACATGAACTTTAAAAATTCTTATTCCAGTTGAAATTTCAAAACGAAAATAAATTTTTAAATTCCTTATATTTTAAATTATTTTAATAACTTTTTTAAAATTTTCCACTTAAATAATTAATTTTATATTTTAATTACTTTATATTTAAATTATTTAATATTTTAAATCATTTTATATTTAAATTATTTTATATTTAAATTATTTTTATATTTAAATTATTTTATATTTAAATTATTTTTATATTTTAAATGATTTAACAACTTCCAAAATCACTTACCAATGACTGCCGACCCCAGCTCTGGAACAGGACTTGTGGAAGCAACCGGTGAACTCTTGGGTTCCGTTGCTCTGGAGGGTCCTGGACCCGTTTCCAGTTCATAAACAGGGTTAGCAAAAGTAGTAGTTGTTGTAGTTCCTCCACTAGAAGAACTCGACGGCATCTGGCTCATATTATATTCAACATCATTTTCCACATCATGTTTACTGTCCAAAACAGGATTACTGAAAGAAATCATGTTTCCACTGAAGGTAACTCCTCCTTCTGCCGCTTCTGATTTCTTAAAAAGTAATTGTTTCTTTCTGTACATTGTTACTGCCAAGAAAGCCAATACTCCAAGACACATAAGGAATATCAACATCATAATCATGGCAAATACTCCTCCATTACCAAGTTTACCAATTAATTGACGACTTACTGATGATCCATTTTGACAAAATTCTCCTTCAAGATCACCACAATCACATGTACCATCAAGAAGACATTTTCCTCCATTTTGACATTTACATTGTTTAGGTAATGGCAATTCTTCCAATTTTGGTGCTGTACAACTTCCATCATCAATTACGGTAGAATTTTCAGGACAAAGACATCTGAAATTATTATTCGGCAATACTACACAAATATGACTACAACTAGCATCAGCACATGATGATACAGCTCGTTTTGTATCTTTTGCATATTTTTGTTCAATTCTGACTGCATGAGGATCATCTATTGCCGATTCCAGTACATATAATCTACCTCTTCCAAATTTGTCTTGAACATATAAATTATGAGTTTCTTTACTTGCCCAATAAAGATGATTTTCAAATACATCAATTGCCCATGGAGTTTTTCTATCTGTAACAATTGTTTGTCTTCTTGATCCATCTGGTAAACAAGAATCAACTTTATGATATTTCGGATCAGCCCAATAAATTCTGTTATCTTTACCTTCATCTACAGTCATAGAAGTCGGAGAATAAACAAAATTTCTCGCAATTACAGTTCTATGAGCACCATCCATATCAGCACATTCTATTTTAGCTTCTATTCCTGCATCAGAATAACAAATTCTTCCTATTGTAGGTACAGTAACTATTGCTGTTGGAATTTGAAGTCTTCCAGAAATAATTTTTTTCAAATATCTTCCATCATTTGAAGCCACATAAATAGATCCTGTATCTTCAGAAATTTTCGGTTCACTAAATCTTTTCTTTCTTGCTATAAATCCATTCGCAATTTGACTTATAGCAGCAATGAAGATATTTCCTGTCAAGTAATCCACTGCCATTGCCGCAGGGGCATCATTAAGTTCTTTGAAATTCAAATCCAATTTTTGTCCTTCATGTGATTGATTACCTCCAGGTAATGCAGATCGATAAATATTCTGACTTACAGAATCAATCCAAAACATTAATTCTCTTCTTGGATCAAATTCAATCGAAATAACATCTGATTCTTCTCCAGAACCATGTGCAGCTGCATTCCTGTTCGTTCCGCCTCCTCCACTAAGAGCTAATTGAATTACTTTGTCATCTGAAGCAACGATGATGTTTGCCGCATCACCTTTAGCTCGACAATCTTTTCCTGTCATAGCTCCAACAACAACATTATTTTCATAATCATCCAAACAACGACAAAGATAAGAACCCTTGGTGTTTAGACAAAGTTGAGTACACGTATTGTTACCTTTACATTCGTCAATATCAATACAATCAAATGGATTACTCGGATCTGGCTGAAATCCGTCTCTGCAATGACAATAGAACCCTCCATCAGGGAGATCAGTACAGAGATGCTTACAGCCACCGTTATCCCCATTTGATTGACATGATCGACCGTCGTGTTTCACTGAAAATTAAACAAATTTAAAAATTCACTAAAATCTATATTTTTTTTTAATTTTAAAAATCATTTCATTTTTCAAATCTTAAAATATTTATCAAAATTTTAAAAAAAAATCTAATTTTTTAAAACTAAAAATAAAAATTATTACAAAATTTTTCCAACACAAATGTTCGAAAAATTTGAGAATTTTTTTATTTCAGATGGCTATAGAAAATTTACTTAAGTTTTAGAAACTTCAGTGAGATTCTTGAAAATTTAAGAATCTTCCAATGGATTCTAGAATTTTTATACGAAGATTGTAAAAGCCTCCAGAAATTATTAGGAGACTACAATTTCCACAGGAATTCTAAAATCCCCAGAAGTTTCTATTATATTTTGAAACTTATAATCTTCTTAATTATACTATAACATTCCAGAAAACTTTACTAGATTCTGAATTCTTCTAAAATTTTTTTAAACTATTCTAAAATTTCCAGAAATTCCTACAAGATTCTGAAACCTTCTTAATTATACTATAGCATTCCAGAAAACTACTAGATTCTGAATTCTTCTAAAATTTCCAGAAATTCCTACAAGATTCTAAAACCTTCTTAATTATACTATAACATTCCAGAAACTTCACTAGATTCTGAATTCTTCTAAAATTTTTTTAAACTATTCTAAAATTTCCAGAAATTCCTACAAGATTCTGAAACCTTCTATAACCTTTCTTACTATATTCTAACATTCTAGAAATTTTCACAAATTTCTATTATTCTAGTTTTAAAAATTTTTAAACAAAAACTTACAACATCCAATCTCATCAGAGGCATCTCCACAATCGTCATTTCTGTTACAAGCGGCTGTTGCATTGATACATCTGCCATTTGCACATTTAAACTGATCCGATGAACAGTCGCCATATTCTGAGAAACTTGAGCACATACTCAAATGTTCATCCGAAAAATCATTTCCTCCGCAGTCATTGAAACCATTACAAAGCTGAAACAATGTGAAATTCAAACCTTAAGTTAAAAAATCATTTTTTTTTCAGCTGTCAAATCGTGAAATTTTTTTGACAACTGTCAAACATTTATTTTTTTTTAAAATAAAAAAAACTTACTTGAAGAATATTCAAACAAAGTCGAGAATGAGCACAACGGAATCTCAACGGAGGATCACATTGAGCATTTCGACATTGATCATTTGTTTCATCCGAACGATCTCCACAGTCATCATCACCATCACATTGGAATTTACTCGAAATACAGACAGAATTACTACATTCAAATTCGAAAGGACTGCATTGACGACGATTCGGCTGAAAATTTTCCGAAATAAAAAATAATTTAAATAATAATTATTAAATAAAAAATAATTTAAATAATAATTATTAAATAAAAAATCATCTTAAATTACTGTTTTGATAAAAACAAGTCAAAATTAGATAGTGACGAAAACCCTATCCACTTAATCACTATCTTCGTGATTCTAAAAAAGTAACTTTGGATAGTGTCTAACTATGAAAAATTATAATTTTTAAAGTTACTATTTAAATCTTCTTTATAATAGAAATAATAAGGATAGTATCCATTCTCAGTAATTATCTTTTTTCCAATCACTATCCTACTAATTTTTGTAAAGAAAAATCAATCCTGGATAGTGTCCAATTACAACAAATTATCATTCTTTTCAGTCACTATCCAATTCTAATTTTTCAGTAAAAATCCCAGAATAGTGCTTATTTTTGACAGTAAATTTTTTCCCAGTCACTATCCAATTCTAATTTTTCAGTAAAAATCCCAGAATAGTGCTTATTTTTGACAGTAAATTTTTTCCCAGTCACTATCCAATTCTAATTTTCCAAAAAATAGAAATTTAAAAAAACTTGTCAAATATCATTAAAATTAATTTAGTAAAAAAAACTTACATGATCTTCACAATGAAGTTCATCACTAGCTGATGGACAATCCCGTCTTCTGTCACACCATTTGTGTTCTGGAATACATGTACCATCATCGCATTGTCGCATTCCTTCAGAACACTTCCTCAAACTACATTCATGTTCATCAAGTCCATCACTACATTGAACAACTCCATCACAAACTTTACTTGATGGAATGCATCTTCCGTCATTGCATCTGAATTCGCTTTCACTACACGGTCTCGAAGTTCCTCCACATTCTCCGTCTGTTTCATCAGAATTGTCTCCACAATCATTTTCAGAATCACATAACCATCTTCTAGGAATGCATTTCTTCGTTGTAGCACATTGGAATTCACCTATAGGATCACAAGCAGGACATCGACTTATATCCTCATCAGATCCATCTCTACAGTCATCTTGTCCATTGCAAAACGCCCAATCAGGGATACATCTGTAGCTTGTTGCGCATCTCGACCATCCTCTAGGACATTCCATCGATGCACAATCAGGTGTTTCGTCTGATTTATCTCCACAATCATCTTCAAAATCGCATTTCCAAGCTTTACTTATGCATTTATGATTGGCACATCTGAATTCTTCTGCAGTACAATTTCTTTCTGGATTTTTACATATTTTATCTGCTTCATCTGATCTATCACTGCAGTCTGAATCTCCATCACACAAGAACCGACGAGGAATACACTTCCCTGTGTCTTTACATTTGAACATCCATGGATCACAAGGTTTATCACAATCCCGTTCATCTGATCCATCTCCACAATCGTCGTTTCCGTCACAAAGCTGGAACGGTCTTGTGCAATTGTGGTTATCACATTGGAATTCTCCGACGTTACAGATTCTAGGACCACAAATATCCGGCCCTGGTTCATCCGAACCATCTCCACAATCTAAAAAAACCCATATATTAAAATCATCAACAAGTAAAAGTTCATATATGAACTTTATAAAAAACAAAAGTTCATATATAAAAACCATTCAATACAGAAATTTCACAAATAAAATTCTATAAAAGAATCAATTTCATATGTGAAATTTCTCAAAAAACAAAAATCCATATATGAAAAAGTTCAAAAAAAATCCATATATGAAAAAGTTCAAAAAAAATCCATATATGGAAAAGTTCGAAAAAATTCATATATGAATTTCTGTAGATAATCATGTTTCATATATGGAATTCAACAGAAAAACAAAAATTAATAAACAAAATTAATATTAAAAATACTAAAATCCAACTTACCAACTTCTCCATCACATCTCCACAATTTCGAAATACATTTAGCATCATCTCCTCCACAAGCAAATTGTCTCTCTGTACAGTTTGCTTCACAAGTTTTGTTATCTGGAAGAAGGATAAACTGATCCGGACAAGCACAAGTGAAATTTTTTCCTCCAGCAGCAATCAAACAAAGATGACTACATCCTCCATTATCATCACCACAAGGATTATCCATTTTCGGTTGTCTTAAAGGATGCACAACTCTAAGATCATTCGGAAGTTGGATAGTTTTTTGAAGAACTGTTTCATTTCTTGCTGTCCATTTATCACATCTAAGAACTTCTTTCAAATTCCAATCACTCCAATACAAGTAATCATCCATAATCGTCATCGAACTCACATGACTCGTTCGATCCGCCGGCATGTGATGTTTATTTTTCCCTTCCAAATCCATATATCCTATTTCATTCAAATGAGCATCACCCCAGAAAATCCTCTCCGCATAGTAATCAATCGTCAGAGCATTAGGCCATCCGAGATCTTTTTCGCTAATTTTCTCAATCGGATCAGATTTATCCGGACTTCCATCAAGTGCAACTCTCGCGATATAAGGTTGAAGAGACCATTCAGTAAAGTACAAATAACCTTTTTGTGGGAAAATCGCTATTGCTTTAGGTTGTGTTATTCTATCTCGAATCAAAGTTTTACAGAACCTCCCATCTAGTTCACATACCCTCAGGGAACGGTCCTGTCTATTCAACATGTACAGTTTTCTTCCGACCCAATCCACCGCGATTCCTTCTGTTCCAAATATGTTGTGTCTTACGACGATTTCGAAATCCTTCAAACTCACTCCTGGATCCAGTCTTTCCAAATCAATCCTGTACAGTCTTAATTTTCCTGAATCCATTAAATAAACTTTGTTATCTACAGTATCCACATCCATAGTGACGACATTATCAAATCCACTCGCAACTAATTCCATCCGATTTCCGTCAAAACTTATTTTTCTAACATAATGCTTGTTTGCCAGAAGTAGATAAGGATGAGGATCTGGATCAACTCTTTTGCATGTTCTTTGATCTGAATGAAGTAAAAATCCATCTGAACATGTGCATTTAAATGAACCAATTTTGTTTTCACACATTTGACTACATCTTGAAATTCCTTCTGCACATTCGTCCACATCATGACATGATTTTCCGTCTTCTGGATCTATTCTAAATCCATCGAAACATTCACATTTATATCCTAATATCAGATCAGTACATTTCTGTTCACATAAAGTTGCTGTTCCATTGCATTCATTGATGAAACATTGAGCTGATTCATCTGAATGATCTGAACAATCGTTGATTCTGTCGCAAACTTTTTTCTCATCTATGCATTCCCCTGAATGACACGCGTATTGACCACTAGGACAGACATGTCCATCAAGTGTTGTTGCTCCAGAGGAATCAGGACAGTTTTCTTCATCAGATCCGTCTTCACAATCCTTGGAACCGTCGCATTTCCAAGATACTGGAACGCATTTCTTGTTTTTACATTGGAAGAACCCTGGTTGACATTCCGCATAAGTACAATTAGCGTGTTCATCAGATCCATCAAGACAATCATTTTCACTATCACATTCAAATGAAGCATGAATACAATGTTTGTTTTTACATTGAAATTCGCCTTTGTTACAAGGATGATGAATCACTCCACAAAGTTCTTCTGATTCATCTTCGCCATTGGCACAAGTGACTTCACTATCGCACATCCAAGCTTTAGGAATACATTCATATTTAGGTTGAGCAAGTTGAGCGTTCGATTTGCAGTGGAATTCCTGGTCCGTACAGGTTCTGTTCCCGCAGTTATGGAGTGTAGATTCATCAGAATTATCTCCACAATCTAAAAAATAAAAATAAAAATAAAAACATGAAACTAAAAGTTAATAAATAAAATTAAAAATAAATATATGAAATTGAAAATTAATACATAGAAATGACCAATTTAGTATTTACCACGCAAAAATGACTTTTCATATACCGAAAAATTGTTTTTATATATTATTTTCGGGAATTAATATATGAAAACAAAATATGGTATATGAAAAATATCTCTAAATGTGAAATTTAAAAAAGTGATTTTCCATATGTCAGGAATCAAAACTCATATATCGAAATTAAACCTACCGTTTTCTCCATCACACAAGAAAGCCCTAGAGATACATTTCCCGTTGTCACATTGGAAAATGTAGTCTCCAACACAAATTTTCTTTCCACTTTCGTCAGTGCAATTGGTATGAGTCTCATCCCAGGATCCTTCTCCACAATCATTATCCCCATCACATATCCAAGTATCTGGAATACATCTACCAGAAGGACATCGTGAATAATGTTCAGGACATGGTTGATTTTGACAAAAAAGTTTATTTTCATCTGCTCCATCTCCACAATCATCGAAACCATCACATAAATCCGCCGGTTGAATGCATATGTTCGTGTTTGGACATTTGATTCTAACACCTCTACAATGAATCGGCAATCCTGGACAACTTTGAACAGATTCATCACTGACTTCCTTGTCATGACAATCATTATGTCCATCGCATATTTTAGACTCATTAATACAATGCCCATTCGTACATCCAAACATGCCCTTGGGACAGTCAACGGAAGACAATCCAGAAGTCAAAGGAGGAGCTTCAGACAAATCAGAACAGTCTAATTCGTCCGAATTGTCTCCACAATCATCGATTTTGTTACAATGTCTAGATTCTTCGATGCATTTCCTGTTGACACATAAGAAATATCCTTCTGGACAGAATCTTGTAAAACAATAATTAGGAGCTTCATCAGATCCATCTGAACATTCCGGTTTACCATCACATGTGTAATCCAAAGCTATGCATTCTCCACTGCCACAGGCAAAATTATAAGGAGGTTGACAAGATTGCTGAGCTTGATCCCGAGGAACACACTGAGTAGGAAAATCTTCTCCTGGTTGAGAAACAAGTTCAAATGTATCATTACATGAACATTGAATTCTACTTGCTGCGAGACCTATTTGAGCCGGTGGAATAACATGACAAATTTGCGAACAACCACCGTTATTTTTTTTGCAAAGTTCCGTCGTATGAGCGTTACACCACTGATTCCTACTTGATATATCAGTTTCGCTTGCAAATATTCTAACAATGCCAGGTATTCTTCTATCTGTAACAACTGCTTCGTAGTTGTTTCCTGTGTCTTTATCCATTCTGTATATTCCATTTCCCAACGGATCGCTCATATATAACCAATGATCCCAGATATCCAGAGATTTGGCTCTATATCCGCCTCCGATGATTCTTCTATTTCCTCCATCGTAATCACAAGATTCAATGTTTAATCTGTTCACATCAGCCCAGTATATCCTCTGATCTTTGAAATCTACCGTAATCGCCGCAGGCAAACTCACATCTTCAGACACGATTACTGTTCTATCGCCTCCGGCCATGTTGCTTCTTTCTATTCTTGGTTCATAGGCACCTCCAGAAATTTTATATCCAGAATCCGACCAGAAAATCAATCCAGCACAAGGATCCAGAGCGAGAGCGTAAGTCCAATCCCCTGTGGCAATCGTGGCCAAATGATCTCCATTCAAATCCAATGCATAAATTTTTCCTGATCTTCCTGTAGTCCAATATACCTTCTGAGTAAGCCAATCAAATTTCATATCAGATATATGTCTTGTCGCTGTTTCTATTTCTTTATTCTTATCCGGAGATAACAATAATCTCGAATCTCTTGGTCTATTCATCGCAAACCAGCTAATATTAGCTCCAGATGGAGATTCAGTAACAAAATACACTCTTCTAAGATTCACATCAACATCGAATAATTGCAGATGACTTATCGGAGGAAGTGGATCTTTCAACGGCGAACTAGACTTGATATCCGGCACAACCGGAGCATCCACGAGCTGTTCACCATCGGCAAACATGAGGAAAGTTTCCGGTTCTTCACATGTTCGTCCTTTCAAAACTCCTCTAGAACAAGCACAAGATGGTGATTGAGATCCAGGACTTGAGAAACACAATTGTGGACATGGAGGTTTTCGTAGATTATCCGCAATATGACACGGTGATGAAGCTTTAGGTTGAACAAGTGGATCAAAAACAACAATATCTGTTAATTCAGGTAATCCAGAAGACACACTCGAAGGAGCAAACGGAGCTGATGATTGATTAGGTGTACTAGTTGTTGAAAATATTTTTTCTAATCTTTTATCTGCCCAGTACATGTTTGTTCCTAACAGAGCTATACTGACGCCTTCGGCAATGCCTTCTCGAACAAGTTCCGGAGTACCTCCTTCTGATTTGACTCTGTAAATTCCATCCAATCCAGAATCAGTCCAATATATCATGTGAGAATTAGGATCAACTTGAAGATCTGTTGGTTGCTTTAATCCTTCGTGAACTATGACTTTCTTGTTAGATCCGTCCAGATGAGCCTTCTGAATACTTGGTTTCTGTCCCTGATCCGCCCAGTAGATATATCTCGCAACCGGATCCACTGCTATACTTGACGGAGTTTCTGTTTTTGTCGAAAGTAAAATTTTTCGATAAGCTCCATCCAATTGACATACTTCGATATTCGTTCTGTCCGAATCAACACTGATGAAATAAATATTATAATTAATCCAATCCACTGCTAACGATCGAATTATGAAATTTCCAAAAGCATTTTTCACAATTGTTTTAGTTTCACCATCACCTATCGTAATCCTTGTGATTCCTTTATTAGGTCCTGCTGCTTCTGCCACGAATATACTTTTGGATTCATAATCGAAATCTATCGAACTAATCGCCGTTCCTCCTATTGGTTGAATCGCCACTCCTTTCGAATGAACTTGATCTATCGAAATTCCCGTGATTCTTCCTTTAGTCGCAATCAACAAAAAACTAGAATCATACAACTTGCATTTATTCGATTCCGTTCCTTCCATCGGAGTATAGCCACCGCCGCAGATACAGGTGTATTTCCCGAAGGCTTGAGGAATACATATATGTTCACAATTGCCGTTATTAGTATGACATGGATGTTCCATCAAATTCGACGTTGATTTTGGATGGAGAATTTTGATACTAGACAATAATTCGATATTATTGCGGAACTTTTTAAAATCACTCGGTTGGCCTTCGATGACTTCTCCCACTTCGATGGAATCAAAAGCAGAATCAGAATAGTAAATCTTGTGATCGAAGAAAGCGATCCCATTCGGCTGTTTTCCTGGATCTGCAAGAATGTAATGTCTGTCTTGACCGTCGTAAGAAACACTCGTGATTCTTCCAGCTTTGGCTTCAGTAAAGTAAATCCTCTGATTACTGGTATCAATCGCAATATGATTAAGTTCACTTAAATCATCTTTCAAAACCACTAATGGATTTTTTCCATCAAGATCAGCTCTAGCAACCTTAGGTCCATTTGCTCCAGCTCCTCTATCGAGCCAGAAGAGAATTCCACGATCAGAATCTATAGCTAAAGCCACCGGTTGAGCTACAGCAGTAGGCGTGTTGTCATTCGTGAGAATAGTGGTTCTATATTGAGTTCCATGCATTCTGACGACTTCAATAGTCTGGGAAGCCTTATTTCCAATGTAAAGGTTCCTTCCATTCCAGTCAAAAGCCAAACAATACGGATCATCAGAAACCTGAGAAGGCAAAATTTGAGTTCTATTGCTGGAGGCCACTTGAGTCCTAGAAGAAAGAATTCATATATAAAAATTATTTTAAAATTAGTTTTAATCATGTTGAATTAGCATTATGTGGCACAAGACGCGAATTAGGTCCTACTACGAAAGTCCCTGAAAGGTACGGTAGGAGTGCGAGCGCTGTTTCGGAATTCTTTGCAACTGAATTTCACTATTGTTATTGTTTTCTTTAGAGGTCCTTATATATTTTTTGGAACAAGGAAGTTCAGTAGGTGAACTTCCACAAGAACTTGATCGGTATCGAAATAAAAACAAACCTGTAAATCCTTGAGGTAGTCAGCAAGGATGGTCCAAGCAATCGCGGAGTTGTGCTGTGTTCAATGTGGAACAATTCTCCACCATAAGGGTCGTAATCAGCGTCGAAAGCGTTCCCAAGTCCACTGACAGGGACCATTCCTGCCAATTCAGGAGTTCCATTTGATACTTTTGTCAAACTGATTCCATAAATATTCGTTTTCTGAATCAACAACAGGAAAGGAGAAGTATCCGCTACACATTGCTTCTGGGCATTTAGCAGAGTTCCTGTTGGACAAAGACAAGAATAACTATTATTCGGAGCGAGAAGACATATATGAGTACAGGGGGAATTTTTACAAGGATGCTGTTCGACCGACGGCTGGAGGACCTTGTGGACCGCGGTTACCCCCAGAGCTTTCGAGAAAGTGTGACTAGGGTAGTTGGCACTTGTTCCGTTGGGGTACTTGGGGTAAACCTGGAGTCTTTGAAGTCTTCGATCAGAGTAATATATCAAATCTTCGAAAATCGCCATCGCATGAGGATGCTGGACGAATTTAGGATTAGACAACACTTGAGTTCTTCCTGTTCCATCATAATTCACAAAATCAATATAATCCAATTTACTATCCGCAAAGTAGACTCTATCCGTAGTGTAGTCAATACTGATAGTATTAGGCCAGTAAATCTTCGTATCTACAATGACTTTCCTGTCCGTGCCGTCCATGTTTGCCCGCTCTATCCTCGGGTGCTGTCCCCAATCGGTCCAGAACATGACTGCTTTCCTCGGATCTAAAGCCAAACCTCTAGGTTGATCAATATTTTCATGGATTAAAACAGCTCTAGCTCCTTCTTTATCCAACGAAGCGACTTCGATCGTGTTCAAGCTGGAGTCGACCCAGTAAAGGTTCCTTCCGACCCAATCCACCGCGATTCCTTCCGTAATATCCAATCCTTGTCCAACGAACACTTTCACATCTGTTCCATTCTTTGTAGCACTGAAGATTTTCTTTTCTCTGATGTCACTCCAGAAAATTCTGTCAGTGACGGAATCCCAAGCGATCGCGACGGCGTTTTCGACTTGCGCCGCGAAAGTTCTCCAATTTTCGAGCGTTGCGTCGGACCAGTAGATTCTGTTTCTGTTTGAAACATAGACTCTCATGTCCGCTCTGCCTTCTGCCACTTTACAAGTCCGTTTATCCGGAGCTAGAATGTATTCCATGTCGCAAGAACACGTGAATCCATGTTTCTCATCTGTGCATCTTTGTGAACAACTTCTGGCATCCAAACATTCGTTTTCTGGTTCGCAAAGGGTCTTATTTACGAGTTGTTCACCCATAGGACAAGAACAAATAGGTCCATCAGGACTATTGTGACATTTGTATTGACAACCAGCTCGATCGGCACTACAAAGGTCTCTTGAACATCGACCTCCTTCATCTGTTCCCCCAGGGCAATGGTCCTTGCCATCGCAGAGCTGATGAAGTGGGATACAGATTTCTGGGGCATTCGTACAAGGGACGTGCTCGAACGGACACCGAGGGGCGTTCAGTTGGGAGCGTTTGCATCCGTGGGATTCTGATTCGTCGCTTCCGTCGCCGCAATCCTGTTCGCCATCACACACCCAAGTCTAGAATTTTTTTCATATATGGATTTCAATAATAGAGTAAAAATAAAATAAAATTAATATATGAACACTTACGTTGAAGATACATCTGCCGTTGTCGCATCTGAAATGACCGTCAGGACATTGTGATTGTCTACAGGCACTGTGGGGTTCGTCACTTCCATCGTCACAATCTATCTGTCCATCACACTTCCAACTGGCAGGAATACAGACTCCAGAAGTCACGCACTTGAATTGGTCACTTGCACAAGCGCCTTCGACGATCAAACATGACTGTTCATCGCTTCCGTCATCACAGTCATCTTGATGGTCACAATGGTACTTCAATGGGATACATTGTCTGTTGTTAGCACATCTGAATTGATCAGCACGACATTGAACAGGTGGACAACGATTTTTGTCTTCATCAGCTCCGTTGTAGCAGTCGTTATCTCCATCGCAAAGCCAGAAGACAGGAATACAGCGACCGTTGCCGCAGGTAAACTGATTTGGAGAACAGGTAACGTTCTGACAAAGTTCTATTTTCTCATCGGAAGCATCGCCACAATCTGGAAAATTAGTTTTTATAAAAAAAAATTAATTTCAAAAATTATAAAATTTAAAATTTTGCATAATTTTTTGAATAAAATTAGACTTTCATATATTAAAATTATAGATTGTTGAATTTTGTTTAGTTTTATGTGGGGATTGATATATGGAAATTACTCACCGTTTTCACTGTCGCACTTCCAAGCTTCCGCGATGCATCTGAAGTTGTCGCATTGGAACTTCTTGGCTCCACACATTGGGTGTTGTCCGTCCTTACAGTATCTGATGTCTTCATCGGAATTGTCTCCACAATCGTTCTCTCCATCGCATCCGAAGCTGGCCGGGATGCATTTCTTCGTGTTGTTGCATCTGATGGTTTCTGCTGGACATTCAGTTTCCACGAAACAATTTTTTCCGTGTTCATCGATTTCATCTGATCCATCAAGACAGTCATCTTCTCCATCACATTTCCATTCTAAAGCTATACAACGACCATTTTTACAGGCGAATTGAGTGGTATTTCTAGGACACAATGGTTCGACGATTTCGTTCGTGTCGATTTCGCAACTTTTGTTGTCGGACGGATTTAACTTGTATCCTTGACGACATCCGCACTTTCTAATGAGGTTCGGTTGATCCGACCCTTTGGCAGGATTAGGAACAGCAAAACAGAACTGAGAACAATCGTGTTCATGACACGGATGTTCGTGGGAAGGATTCAGGATCGGCTGGTTCTCCAAAGAGCAGCCCTTGAGGGAGAAGATGCTTCTTTCTTCTTCTGTGAAGTCTCTCACAACACTAGGGGTGCCTCCGAAGCGTTTGGAGACTCTACGGATGGAGTACGGTCTCTGATGGACGAAGTAGAGCTGATCGTTCAAAATCGTCAAAGCGATGGGAATCGGGGCCTCGATCGGCAAAACTGTCCAATTGTTCCCGTCAAAGTCCATACAAGCGATAGTTTTGAGCATAGTGTCTCCCACACAAAGTTTGTCTTCTTTAAAGTCGATAACCAATCCAGAAGGTCTTCCAAGAGTCGTATTTCTGATGACAACACAGTTAGAAGCGTCGATGTCACATCTCCAGATTTTCGCCGGACGTTCTGCTTCTGAAAAGAACAGTTGGCCCCTCCAGGGATGAACTACAACAGATATCGGTTCCCTCAGGCCCTTGAGCAACTGTCTATGGACAAGTTCATCCGGATGAACGAGACCTTGTTCGGAAACTTTGACGACTTCCAGGGAATTCCGGATATTGTCGACGTAGTAGAGTTGTTTCGAAAGCCAGTCAAAACTCATCGAAATCAGTCCATCATTGTGAGTAACTAGTATTGGAGCTGATCCTTCTCCATCTGGTTTGATTCTGTATACTGTATTGTCCATGATGTCAGCGTAGAAGAAACTAGATCCATGAACGTCGCATTCGACCGCGAAGTACATCCCTATCCTTCTCTGGCTCACGGGGGATATGGGCAAAACGGCTTCGGCTAGGGATTTATGGATGATGTTTGGGTAGATTCCTCTGACTACTTTATTCGAAGAGAACAAGAGATAATCTATAGCTGGGACACATCTCCTTCCGTCAATCAGTTTTTGTCCGATCGGACAGGCGCATCTGTATCCGACACCGTAACCCCCGATGTCCTTCCCGAGAAGACACATCCCTTGACAATCCGCATTTGCACAGGGGTTGTCGATCTGTCTCTGGAAACACTCCGAGTGCTGGGGTCCCGGCTGGGCCATGGGGTGGTAGGCCGCGATTCCCATGGGGAAGACTGATCCTTCTTTCTTGGACCAGATGACTTCAGTTTTGGACCCGAATTTCTCGACTCTCATGACCCCTAATCTCGTCCAATCCGTCCAATACAGGTACTGATCGAACAAAGTCAATCCGAAAGGATGAGGTACTTGGATCATTCCTTGAGCTACGATTCTTCTGTCGTTACCATCGTAATCTACGGTTTCTACTCTGTCGACCTTGGGATCGACCCAGTAGACCCTCTTAGCAGGGATGTCCACCGCCACCCCGGAGACCTGGTGGGTGTGAGTGTTCACCAGGACCCTTCTCCTCGTGCCATCCATCGCCGCAGCTTCAAGTTTGAATTGATTGCTGAAAAACATATCTCCATGAAGAGGATCCAGAGCGATATCCAAGGGCAAAGTCAATCCATCCGCGATCAGAGTAGTTCGACGATCTCCATTGTAACTACTGACGTCAATTCTTCTGGAGCCAGATTCCACAATGTAAAGATTATTCGTGATCCAATCGACAGCAATGTTCCTGGGATAAACGAGACTTTTGAGATCCAGTTTCCGGATGTGCTCGATATCTCCGTCTTCTTTCAGATCCGCAGTGAAGGCCGCATGAGCGAGTCTGTCGGTCCAAAAGAGCTTCCGATCACCGTAATCAAACCCGATTCCATATATGAATTCTCCAGAAGCGATCTTCTTCGGTTCGTTGTTAGGATGAAGCGGATCCATCAAGTACAATCCTTCTCTTCTGGCGACAAACAACTTCATAGTTTCAGCATCTTGGGAGATACAGTATCCTCGAATAGTGAGATTATCGGCTTCAGGTCCATGGGTCATCTGGAGCTTGAAACAACTTCCAAGACAACTACAAGTAAATCCAGGACGATGGTTCTGACACTGCTGATCACAGTAACCCCATTCTGCACATTCATTGATGTCGCTGCAGGTCCTGTGGAAACGTTCATCGAGTTTGTACCCCTGAGGACACGTACAGACTCCTCCTGTTGGAGAAGGATGACAGCCAGCCTGACAACCAAGAGAAGGACAAAGATTGTGCGCTAAAAGTGATTTTCACATATCAAACATGAATTAAAACTCAGTTTTCACATATCAAACATGAATTAAAATATTTTTCATATATGAAATGTATCTTAAACTTAATTTCTGCATATGAAATATGTTTTAAACTCATTTTTCATATATCAGACATGAATTAAAACATTTTTCATATATGAAATGTATCTTAAACTTAATTTCTGCATATCAAACATGAATTAAAACTCATTTTTCATATATCAGACATGAATCCAAAATTTTCATATATGAAATATATTTCAAACTTAATTTCTGCATATGAAATATGTTTTAAACTCGTATTTTATGTGGGTTTTAATTAAAAATAAACTTACAGCAAGCTTTCTCATCGGCGCCGTCGGCACAGTCACTTTTTCCATCACAAAGCTTCATTTCTGGAATACAGTGACCTGAGTTTGGACAAGGCCACATTTCCGGAGGACATTTGTATTCTCCACAGCTTTCTTCATCCGAGTTGTCTCCACAGTCATCGAAAGCATCACAGCGCATTTTCTTGGGGATACATCTTTTATTTTTGCATCTGAATTCTCCACTCGCACAGGGTTTGAATTCTGAAAGACATTCAGTCAATGCAACTATTAAAATAGGTCCTATGACGAAAAATAATATATGAAGAAGAAATATAGATGTATGAAAACGATTAATTTTATAAGTCGACAAATATTGAGGTTTCATATATCGAAATTCGTTGTTCATATATTGAAATGCGGTTTTTAAGATAACTATAGATTTAGTTTGCGGAATTGCTGATTAGAAACACAGGAACTCACCACAAGTATCCGGTTCGTCACTTCCATCAGTACAATCCTTTGTTCCATCACATTTCCAACTGGCTTGAATGCACTGTGACTGATCCGCACATCTGAATTGATACTGGAAACATGCAGTGTGATTGTGACCACAACTGTCCTTTTCGTCACTCAAGTCTCTGCAATCATAGATACCGTCACATTTCTTACTCGATTCAAAGCATTGTCGTCCATCAGCACATTGGAAGACTGATCCGTCGTTGACTTCACATGAGACGTTTCTTGCTGGACAGTTTTTCTCGTCAGAACCGTCGGCACAATCCCGGATTCCGTCGCATCTTTGGTATTCTGCCACGCAAGACACAGAATGCCATTCGTACTTGTCGCATTGGAATTGATCGCTTTTACATCCAGGATGAGCTGAAAAATATTTTCATTGATAATCATTTTAATTTTTATCGAACAAGTTAGAAAAAATTATTGACGAAAATTTTTTTGTTGAATATTTTAGAAATATTTTTTATTTTTTGTATTTTAAAAAATAATAATTTTTTAATAATATTTTAGCTTTCTCCAATAAAAAATTAATTTTTCTTTTTCCCCAGACAATATCCCTTGTCCTAAATATAAAGCATAAAAATCAATTTTACTTTTTTAAATTTATTTGAATTTTATAAATTTCTAAAAATAATTATTGTTTAATAATAAATTCCTTTTTTTTCAATCAATAATTAAAAAAGTATTTTTTATATTCTCGAAATTCCCTGTCTTATTTTAAATATAAATTATAAAAATTTTTTTAATTTATTTGAATTTTATAAATTTCTATTTTTCTCAATTAATAATTAAAAAATTATTTTTTATATTTTCAAAATTCCCTGCCTTATTTTAAATATAAATTATAAAAATTTTTTAAATTTATTTGAGTTTTATAAATTTCTATTTTTAAAATTAATAATTAAAAAAGTATTTTTTATATTTTCAAGATGTGCTGGTTCAGAATGGTCCCTGAATGTTAAAAATTAATTTTTTGCAGAACTGGATATGTGATCCTAGTAATTTTGCTGATTTAAATTCAGTTGCAAATTTGACAAAGAAATGTTTTGCTTTTTCTAAACCCCTGAGGGTCCCTCGAGTGGCCATTCGAGATCTTTTCGATGACGAGAATCGATCGTCCGAGTGCGTTGCGCAAAAATGATTCAAACAACCGAAAATTCCAAAGACCAGTTTTCTAATTAACCTTTTTAAAAAAATGAATATCTTCGAGATTTAACTTTTTTGAAATATCCGATCTCTTGGAGGATAATTGATTGGATTTTCTTCCCGATGACCCGATTTGACAAATCTCGAGAAAGAAAACAGTCGATTTGCTACTTTTGTTTCAAAATAGAACAAATTTTGGGTAGTCGAATCGAGGGTACTTTGACCTGAGATGGTTATCAATCATTTTGGACAATGACGAAACAGAAAATATTTAACAATATTCAACTTTCGCAAGTAGGATGTTCCAGAATTCGATAAAAAATTTAGAAAATTCCGAAGATTTTTAGTAATTTAAAAAATTCCAAAGATTTTTAGTAATTTTAAAAATTCCAAAGATTTTTAAAAATTTAAAAAATTCCGAAGATTTTTAAAAATTTTAAAAGATTTTTGAAAATTTCGAAGATATTTAAAATTTTGAAACCTTCAAAAAATCTCGAAATTCGCACTGGGATTATTTTATAAAAAAGATATTTTTAATTTTTACAATAATTTTGAAAATTTTTTAAATTTTAAAGATTTTTAAAAATCTCGAAATTCGTGCTGGGACCGTTTTGTAAAAAAAATATTTTTAATTTTTGCAATAATTTTAAAGATTTTTAAAAATCTCGAAATTCGTGCCAGGACCGTTTGGTGAAAGATCTCCATTTTCGATTTTTTAAGTAATTCATTGACTGTTAGTTTTTCCCTAAATCCTTCTTTTAGGGATCAAACCCATGCCTTGAAGACTTTCGCCCAGATGAAAATCGAAATGTTAATCGTGTTCTTGGAGACCTCTCTCACTTTCGGACAAAGGCCACCTGATGGCTTTGTTCGCGAAACAAAAACAAACAAAACTTGCACAATTCTAATTCTCAAATGTCCAAAAATCTGTTTACAACTTGATTTAACAATTTACGGAAAAATTGACTTTCGTTTACTCAACTTTTTTGTCCGAAAGTGGTTTGACTGTCCACGAGTCACTTTCCGGCGGATTTACAGACAACAGAGATCTAAGTCAAAACGCATTAACGCAAAACGATTCGACTTGTTTCCTCGTCGTCTCGCTTCACTGTAAATCCTGACCGATCGATAGACAAAAGACTCAAATAAGTGTGGAAAATAAAGTCCATATAAAAAATTCAACTCCATATATGAAAAATTAAACTCCATATATGAAAAGTTGAAATTCATACAAAAAAGTCAAAATCCATATATGGAAAATCAAAATTCATATAAAAAAATTAAAATTCATATTAAAAAAATCAAAATTCATATAAAAAAATCAAAATTCATATATGAGAAACTAAAATTGATATAAAAAACTTAAAATTCATATATGAAAGACTAAAGTTTATTTTAAAAAAATAAAAATCCATGTGTAAAATTGCTTTTTATGTATTAAATGACTTACGACAATCTTTTTCGTCTTCACCATTGGCGCAATCTCCACTTCCGTCACATTTCCAAGCTGCTTTTATGCATCGTCCGTCGTCACAACGAAATTCTGATTCCGTACATACTGTAGGTCGAGATACGACAGATCCGGAGACAATGGGACGTGGAGCCGGAGGTTCTACTATATGTCCACTAATTGGAGCATCTACTGAAATAAAAAAATTAAAAAACCATAAAAATTGAAAAAATTGAAAAAAGTAGAAAAAATAATTTTAAATTTATAAAATGATGTTTTTTTTGGCAAAGTGTTCCAATCGAAAACTAGTATTATGGCAAAACTGGTTGAAAATAGAAAGTTTATTTTGAGGTCACGACAAACTATCTCCAAATTTTTGATGGAAAAACTGTCCTAATGGACGGGAAGGTCGTAAACGTTTTGGAAAGTAGGGAAAAACAAATTTTTTGATTGAAATTTTCGTTTCAAAACCCAAAAAATGGAATAATTTTTAAATTTCAAAAATTAAATATTTTTTGATTTAAATTTTTAAATATTTTTTTAGATTTAAATTTTCGTGTCAAGATTATAAAAAATTCAAAATTATATTTTTTTTAAATTTTCAATAATAAAGTTTTTTAAATTATTTTTTTAAATTTAATTTTTTATGGATTTTTTAAAACTTAAATTTTTAAAGAATTTTACTTTTTTGTAAAATTTAAAATTTATTTTTTATGAATTTTTTAAAACAAATTTTTAAAGAACTTTGATCGCATAATTTTTTGGAGAATTTTTTATAAATTTTTGAAGAACTTTGGTCCCATTACCTCTTCACCAAATTCCAATGACTTTTCCAATTTTCCAAACCCCTTGATTCCAATTGGTGTAATTTGTGATTTCCAAAAAAGGCCAAACGAAGACCTCTTCGACCTTGGAGAGGATAAATCGATAACGGCAGGCCATGGACATGGGAAATTCCCATATCCCCAAACTTCGGTCAATAATTTTCAACGATCACTTGACCGATCATATTAATCAATTTCGAAATTTGTTTTTCATCTTATTTTCATTAATGAATAATTTCACTCATACAAAAACCTGTTTTTTGGGACAATATCAAATTCTTCTAGAAAGTATCAAATTAATTTTTTTTGAAAAATACAAATTTTTTTTTGAAAAATATCAAATTAATTTTTTTTGAAAAATACAAATTTTTTTCAAACATTTAAATTAATTTTTTTTGAAAAATATTAAATTCATTTTTGTTAAATATCAAATTGATTTTTTTTTGAAAAATACAAATTTTTTTCAAACATTTAAATTAATTTTTTTTTGAAAAATATGAAATTTATTTTTGTTAAATATCAAATTTATCTTTTTTCAAATATTAAACTTATTTTTTTTAATATTTTTTATAAACTTACTCTGAATCGGGATCGTACTGGCTCCGACGAGCGCCAGCGCTCCCAGAAGCCAGAAGGCAATCATTTTCGAACTCGAGATTCTTTCAATAAAGAACAATTGAGCATTACGTAATAACCAATAAAAAATTTAATTAAAATTCAATTTTTTTATAAAATTGAATAAAAATTATATATTAATATATCTGAAAAAAATTTAATTTTAATAATTATAAAAATCCGGAAACACGAAAAAATCCCAAAAAATCACAATAAAAAAAAACAATGAAAATCGCCACGTCGGCTGACCGTCAATCTAAGCCCCTTTTGCGAGGGATCGAGGCGGATCGCCGTGAAAAACGTCGTTCGCACTGCGCAAGTCAAAAATTGACCATCTTGGCTCTTGCTGATTCTTCCTTCTTTGCTGATACGCCTCCCATTCGGGGTCCGTCCGAGACAAACGACCTCGGGGTTCTTCTTTTGCGCAATACAATGACACAATCAATTTTCCCGCTGTACAATACCTAATTTTTGGGCGGAGCTATATCAGCTTTTTCTAAAAATAAATCCTTTCATGTTATGATTAACAACCAAAAATCGATCATCATCACAGTTAAATTTTCAACCTTTCAAGATTATCATTAACCACTTTTTCATCATTTTCTTCATTTCCTTCATCATCTTCATCAGAATCATCCGGGATATCAGCATCATCAAAAAGATTTTCGTTAAAAACTGTTGGTTTCGACTCCTCGCTTGGTCCCGGTTCTTCCAAATCTTCATCAATCATTTTCCCATCTTCCCCAAGTTGATAGAAGGTCCGTTCGTCAATTTCGAACGCTTTCACGTCATCCTAAAAATAAATTTAAAATACAAATAAACTTTTTTATCCAAAAAACGAGTACCTCTTGTTCGTCCGATTCGCGTTCGATATTTCCTGCTTGGGCTTCTTCGTCATCTTCACCAGCCATATCCGGATTATAAGTGAAAAGATCACGTCCACTCATTCCTCCCTAAAAACATCAATCATAATCCACTTGTAAAACTACAAATACGGTCATTTT
Organism: Halicephalobus mephisto; assembly: GCA_009193035.1. Classification (NCBI taxonomy): domain Eukaryota; kingdom Metazoa; phylum Nematoda; class Chromadorea; order Rhabditida; family Panagrolaimidae; genus Halicephalobus; species Halicephalobus mephisto. The sequence continues at coordinate 25,058 of SWDT01000116.1, read as the reverse complement.
CAAAAATAAATTTTTACCTGTTTGCCACTCTTAATATTTGCTTTCTTTCGTTTCTCTTCATCTGCTTGTTTTTTCCTTTTTTCGGCAATTTTCCTCTTCTTCCAAGCGATAAAACTTTCAAGAGTAACCTTGGTAAGATTGGCAGAACTAAGTTGAGTTCGTTCTTTTTCGATTAACTCTTCCAGACTGATGGTCTCTAATTTCTTAAGTTCTTCTAATTTCTTTCTGTCCTTCTTCAAGATATAACCTTGAGGAAGAGCGTGTCTGTAGATGCACTTTTCTCCATTTGGGCATTCCCAGAACCATCCGTATTTGTTTTCTTCTACAGCATCGAGGAAGTACTTGCAAACCTAAATTGAAACTATAAATCAATGATCAGATTGGTTTAATATTTACGATATCGGTCTGATTCGGTCTTTTTTTGTCAGCTTCTCCATGTTTCTTTTGAGCGACTTCACTTAATTGTACTTCATCCCAGTTCTCGTTCGTTTCAGCGGCTTCCGATTCTGCAAAACTGGTTAATAAATCAAGGAACAAACAATCAACCAAGATCACTAATGAACTACCAAATTAGGAAATCAAAACAAACCCTTCTTGACATCACGACTATCGACATAGAGATTCTTCTTGGCACTTTTGTTTTCAACAGTCAAGTCATGGGAGTACTTACACTTGTTACCCTTACCACAGAGGCCTTGTTTGAAGAAAGCACAGAGAACGGACTTCGGATCAACATCACCGGCAACTTTAGGCATAGCTTGCACAGGCTTGAAGAGTTTGTTGAGATCCATCAAGTCATCCTTCTTTTTCTTAGCTTCCGCTTCTTTTTGCTTGGCTATCTGAGGATTGGTACCACGTACCTAAAAGTTCGAAAATAAGATGAACATAGATAAAATAAATGAAGATAAGGTAAAAAATGAGTAAAAATTATGCAAAAATACTTAAAATTGAGTAAAAATTATGCAAAAATACTTAAAAACTGACTAAAATTCAAGCAATAATAGTAAATTCTCACCGAAGCCTCGATTTGAGCAATGTATTTTTGATTTTTGGCGGATTTTTTGTTCTTCATTCCGAATGTTTTATCCTCGATGATCTTCTGCTTCTTCTTTTCGACCTCCTTCTTGTTCGGGCCTTGTTGTTTCTTCGGCGGCATCTTGATCAATTGACAGATTACTTCGTATTACCTATAACTGTAACAAAGTAAAAAAGTAATAAAATCAAAGATAACGAAATCGATATAAAAAATTATTACATAATTGTCCAAAAAAAACACGGATCAAATTCACGAGTTAATCATGAATTAAATTTGTAAATAACTGGATAGGCATCAAGACAGGACTATGGAGACCCTTTTTAGGTAAAAATAAATAAATCAGAAAATAAAATAATTGGGAAAATTGATCGACATAAACTGTTTTTTGAGCGAATTTTGAGTTTTCTCGATCAAAAAATTCGCGTCGAGAAACCTCAATTTCCAAAGCTCATTCGCGATCCGGATTCTGGAAAATCAAAACCAGATTTCTTGTTTTAAATTTCATCGATTTCTATATCCAAATCCCCCACACCGTGCCCTATATTAACAACCCATATATAACTGATATAAAAATTACATAATTAAAACGTTTTTTCACGTGATTTATTGAATTTTTCAAGTTTTATTTTCTCGTGATCTTTCTTCAATCGATAATTTTCCAGATCCCAGGATGTTCAGCAGGCTAAAGTCGGCACTTAACCCCGGATCTACAGAAGATCCAGAAGCTGGCGGAAGTAACACAGATGGAACAGCTTCAGACGTGAGTTTTCCGACTAAATTCCCACAAAAAATTCCATAAAAAATCTACTTTTTCCAGCTGCAAGATACTAATAGCACGTCGTGGGATCTTCGGATCATGAGATTCACCCTTTGCTTTGCTTTGTCATTGATTTGTTCTTTTTTGGTAGGTAATTCGCAAAAATCGATATATAAAAGCTGTTTTCAGGGATCTCCACTACTAATTGCGGGTAAATTTACTGGATTCGGTGTCATGGTTTCTCTCGGTGCTGTCCTCTCACTAATCAGGTAACAATATACAAAAAACTTAATTTACAATCTACTTCCAGCACATGCTTCCTTTCTGGACCTAAGAAGCAATTCAGAAGTATGTTCGCCCCGACCAGACTTATCGCAACTACAGTATATATCGTCTTCATCGTGATGACATTCATTGCTGGACTAGTGTTAAAGAACAGTGCTCTTGCCATCATCTGCATCGGCGGGCAATACATCGCCATGGCCTGGTATTCCCTTTCTTACATCCCTTACGCAAGAGAAACTGTCCTACGACTCTTTGGTAGTTGTTTCTGAGAACCTCCACATATTTGTATATTGGCCCCGCAGCTTACTGTATATTGCCAGTTGTTAAATTTGTAATTTCATATCCCGACAAATAACTTATACAGAAACATCTAGGATTCACCTAATGACACTTATTTGAGAGCAGCCGTCATTTCAGGGACAATTTTGAAGAGGTCTCCGACGAGCCCAAAGTCAGCAATCTGAAAAATTGGGGCTTCCTTGTCCTTGTTGATGGCCACGATGATCTTGCTGTCCTTCATGCCTGCGATGTGCTGGATGGCTCCACTGATTCCGATAGCGATATACAGTTCAGGGGCGACGATTTTGCCCGTCTGTCCAATCTGGAGGTCGTTAGCCACGAATCCGGCGTCCACAGCAGCACGAGAAGCGCCAACACCAGCTCCGAGTTTGTCAGCGAGTTCGTAGAGGATCTTGAAGTTCTCTCCGGAGCCTAGGCCTCTTCCTCCACTGACGATGATCTTGGCGGATTGCAGTTCGGGGCGATCGGACTTTGCGAGTTCTTGTCCGAGGAACTCACTAGTGTCGGTCTTGATGTCACCGAGGGGAGCTAAAAAGGAAATTGCCAAACATGCAAGTATTAGAATTTTTACCTTTTTCGTTGGCTCCGCTTCCACCAGTAGCTGGGGCCTGCTCGAAGGCGGTGCCGCGGATAGTGAAAACCTTGATCGGTGCCTTTGATTTGACCTTAGCAATGGCGTTCCCGGCGTAAATCGGACGAGAGAAAGTGTCATCTCCGTGGATGGCGGTGATTTCACTAATAGGAGAAACATCCAATTTAGCAGCAACACGAGGAATCAGTCCACGACCGAAAGCGGAAGCTCCAGCGAGAATGTGGGAAAATTTGAATTGGTTTTGAGCAGCAATGACAGTTTCACTAACTCGTTCTAAAGATGTAATTTTATATATGAATTTTCAATAACCAAACCTGGAAGTTGATTTTTGAGTTTTTCGTCCTCGGCAACCAGAACGCGTTTGACGTTGGCGACTTTCGCAACTTCCTCAGCGACCTTCGAACTAGATCCTCCAGCAACAAGAACGGAAATTTCATGACCCAATTTACCTGCAGCAGTGATGGCATTCAAAGTGACTCCAGAAAGCTTAGCATCATCGTGTTCGGCAATGACCAGAGTGCTGCTGAACCGAGCCTAGAAAGACAAACGATATCGAAGAAATCCACACACGAAATCTTACATTAAGCAAGGAAAATTGCCGCAAAAGTCCTGCTTTCGATGCCAGCATTCTATAAAATGACAAGTTAGTGAAAAACTAGGTAAGGAAAATGAATAAGGAGAAAAACAAGTAAAAGACTAGAAAGTTTGTGCTAGACGAAAAAAGAGACAGGTTGGCTTTTCCACTTGGGAGCACTTGAACGGCGTTGGAGAGAGTGATCTGCAAGAAGATATAGGATCTTATCTTTTTACTTATCCTTTTACTTTTACTTTTATTCCTATTTTGCACTATATCAAACTTACAAACAATGCAATTTCAAATTTAGACAAGTTAAATTTTCAATTTTAATTGTTTGCTTCTTCGATCCATCTGTTTCGTTGGTGACGTGCGTAGGTGTTAGTCCGGGTTGGTAGGAGGGTCTGGTTCGTCACATCGAAATAGGATTTTATCCTACTTTTTAATTATCTTACAATTGTTAAGAATTATATAGACAATTTTTCCAGTCACTATCCTAGTTAAGAAAAGTGATATAAGGAAATAATTAATTTTATCCTACTTTTTAATTATCTTGCAACTGTTATGAATTACACAGACAATTTTTCTAGTCACTATCCTAGTTAAGAAATCCTTCATATGGTAACTGGTGAAAATAATAAATTGCATATATGAATTACTGTTTGAATCTGTTTAATTTCTATTTTTTAATATAAATCATTAGGATAGTGTTTAATTGATTTCATTTCCTGGTAATTATGGATACTAGATCTTAAAGGCTCATTGAATTTTTCGACAACACCTTATAAGAAATCGTGTGATCTGGAAATGGTACGGTGTCGACGTAGTCGAAGATGGCAGTAGTGGAGAAAGACAGATGAATCATCAATGCAACAGAGATAAGCGGGCCTCTACACTTCACTATTAACGTACCTGATTCTCATTTTGTGTTTATCGTAATGTATTATGCTTTAATTAATCGTAATGTATCATGCATTATATCTCATGTATTATATATTATATATTATGTCTTATATCTTATATATTATATCTTATATATTATATCTTGCTTTACCACGATTGTTGTAATTATCACTTTCTTTGGTTTAATTACCCAAATTTGAGAGCGATAAAAAGACCGATACAAATCAGTAATAAGAAGGATTACTGCGTTTATACGGATTATTATCTCAATTGAGAAAGATAAACTAGAGCTAGCAGTTCTTGTCTTTACGATCTGATGTTTTTATTCTAAGATAGAAAGGTTATGTAGCCCCAAGAGCAGTGGTGACGATCACAACTCTCACCGTTCAAAAGATATGACGATTAATGTTTGTAAATCAGGATAAAGCCGAACTATCAGATCACCGTTTGTTCAAACAAGAGAAGCAATTTAGGATTTAGCAACTGGTATCGACAATATAAAGGTCACATTTTCAGATATCTTTCGAAAATCTGTTGTGCTTATCAGTTCAGTACTTGTAAGGTAATACATCATCTTTCATCATGTCAGAACTTCGGAACAACCTCTAGTATTTAAAAAGAAGAATCAAATATAGTATTTATGATTGTTTATAGATGTTTGTTCTAAGTTACCTGTGGAAACGATCAATTTACAATGTCATCCTTACTCGAGGCACTAGAGTAAGTAATGACAAATCAAGTTTTAAGTGAATTTGATTTCTCAAAACCAGCTGTCAGTGACTTACTGCAAACCACCTGGGCATAATGTGTCCCTGTGTTATTGAAGGAAAACGTGTGCTGAAATGTTGTCAAAAGATTACCCTGTTGAATATTTTTACAATGAATCTGCAGCTAATTTCTATTTCATTTTCTCGAATGTTACTGCGGGGTTGACGATAACCTTGGCCCCCATTCATATCTATGTAATCCTGACCCAATCTAAGCAAATGGGGATCTACAAGTGGTTTTTGTTGAACCATTCTATATGGTGCATTGTAGTGGAGCTGTGCCTGGCTTTCTTCAAGCCGGTAAGTGAAAAATCCACATTTAAAAAAGATATACATGTGTCCCTCTAGTGATGGTGCTGATGAAGTTGGAATTTACAGGTTGCTCTACTGCCAGCACCATCGTTTTTCTTCGGAAACAACTTCCTTCTGCCTGATTCCACGAGTCCCGTAGTAATGGCGTTTTTATTTGGAGTATTCATGGTCATACTGATTCTGGCAATCGGAGGAGTGTTCATGAGTCTCGTCTATAGATACAGTAGTTTATTCCCAGGAACCATTAGCAGAATGATGACATCTAGAAAGTCTCTCTACGGCTATGTCATCGCCCAACTTATTTTAGAATCGTTAATTGTCATCATTGGGTACCCCCTTCTGACTAAACAAAGAAGTGACGTCACAGCTGAGGCTCTAAATCGATATCCAGCTTTGGCTGCTTTCATTAATATTCCAAGTTTTACGTATTTCGACAGATGCGTTATCAACACCGCCACGATTGTAACACTATGTGTGATGATCCCATTGCCCGCATTCTTTGTTGTTTTTTGCGTCCTTTTGATATACAAAGTAAGAACCACGAAGCTTCAGTCATTAAACTCCAAAAATCAGTGGACTTTGATCCAGAGCGTCATGGCGCAAGTAGTAGTCACTATCTTATTCTTATATTTGCCGTTCATACCAATATCTGGCAGCATTCAAATGGAGACACCGTATGCTGGGCCATTCATGATGTACTGTTTTTGTGTACTCTCTCTGTATTCGTTATTAGAGATACTTGTGACGTTGATCTTCGTCTTGCCTTATAGACGATTCTTAACATCCAAAGTTGCCGTCTTCTGGAGGCTACTGTCTAAACGAAAGCAGAACTCACCTATCAAAGTAACTTCAGTACTGGAAACGTCATTTGCGATACAAATGCAGAAATCAATACGCCATGTGCAAAGAATAGAAAAGAGAAAATTTTAGATTATTTTAGGTTACTGTAAGGATTTAAAAGATCCTTATCTCTATGGTCAGTCACTATCTCTTTGAGAAAAGTGTATTTAAAATTTAAAGTTTTGAATTTTAAAAGTTATTTTTAATTATTTTAGATTACTGTAAAAATTTAGAAAATTCTCATTTTTATTATTAGACATTATTTTCTTGAAAAAAATATATTTAAAATTTGAATTTTAAAAGTTATTTTTGATTATTTTAGGTTACTGTAAAAATTTAGAAAATCCTAATTTTTATTATTAGACATTATTTTCTTGAAAAAAATATATTTAAAATTTGAATTTTAAAAGTTATTTTTAATTATTTTAGATTATTGTGAAAATTTAGAAAATTCTCATGTTTGTGGTCACTTTTCCCCGTGAATATAACGTGTTTGAAATCAAGGAGCGTTGAAGATCGTAAATTCAAAATTTGTTTTTGATCCTTTTTCTGAATGTACTTTAAATTCCACCAAACTAGAGATTTGATTTATTTCGACTTCTAGAAACTCCCCAAGTGGAATTATGTCTTTTGTCATGTGTCTTCAAAAAAATAAAAACTGTGGTTCCGGTGATCAAGAAATGATAAATTCGTTTTTATTAAAAGTTGAAATTGAGCAACATATCGGACAGATCAAAAACCAAAAAAATCAGAATACCATCTTGATTGATTTTTAACGTTCCCATTGGCCTCGACGATCGAGGTAATCTGGAGTCGACCGACCAGTGACGTTGATCCCGAGAACTGGTCCCTGCGCCACAGGGGTTTCTCCGCCGAATCTGTTTTGGGAAGTACCGTTCTGTCTCTGAAAACATCCGATTAGTCTTCACAAATAATATTTTGATGAAGATCAAAGTTAAATTCCAATTTTTGTCAATCAAAATTCAGAAAAATTTGAAATCTGTTTTATGAAAATTGAAGGTCAAAGTTCAAGAACAAAATTTCGATTTTTCATGTTAGGAAAACATTCACGAATTTTTTCTATTTTAAAAATTAAAATCTGATTTAAATTGACAGAAGTTTATTCGAATTTTTGGAATCAAAACATGACTCGAAAATCAGGTCCTGAAGCAAAAAATTCAAATTTCAGAAATTGTGTCTTATCACGAAAAGTTCAAATTTTTAATATTGTGTCTTGAAGCAAAAAATTCATATTTGGAAGACTGTCTTGACAAGAAAAATCCAAATTTCAGAAGTTGTGTCTTGACAAGAAAAGTTCAAATTTCAGAAATTGTGTCTTATCACGAAAAGTTTTATTTTTTAATATTGTGTTTTGAAGCAAAAAATTCATATTTGGAAGATTGTGTTTTGAAGCAAAAAATTCATATTTGGAAGATTGTGTCTTACCACGAAAAGTTCAAATTTCAGAAATTGTGTCTTGACACGAAAAGTTCAAATTTCAGAAATTGTGTCTTACCACGAAAAGTTCAAATTTCAGAAGTTGTGTCTTGAGACGAAAAATTCAAATTTTGATTTCGAACTCTGACTTTTAACTTTGATAAAACGAAGTACTGATTGATTTATGACCGAGGAAATCGAAAGTAATAAAAAGTGAAATAAAAAAATTCCAATTCTATTTCTCGAAAACTATCTAATTACAGAAATAAATACTATCGATTTTTTTACTTTAAAACAAAAAATTAAATTTCATTTTGATCTTTAAAAAAATTAAATTTTACAACTAGTTTTTTTGTTACGAAAATGAATGATTATGATGTGTTATTTTTGTCTTTGGTCTTGAGAAGAAAATTAAAGCATTATTTTCAGAAAATAAATACAGTAAACAAAAGTGTTAAAATATTTACTTTTTAAGGAATTCTGGGTCTCAAAACGAAAATTTAAAAAAAATGGAAATTTAAAAAGAAAAGATTTCAAAAATGGATCCCAAAACGAAAATTTAAAGAAAATCGAAATTTTTGAAAAAAAGATTTCAAAACAAAAATTTAAAGAAAATCAAAATTAAAAAAAAAAGATTTTCGAAATGAAAATTTAAAAAATGGATCCCAAAACGAAAATCCAAAAGAAGAAAATTTTTGGAAAAAGGTCCCGAAACGAAAATTTAAAAAAATGAAAAGTTCTGAAGACATTTAAAAAATTCGGACTTAATTTTTCCAAAATAATGAAAACGAACCTCTTTCAAAGCTCGTTGATGATTTTCCGGATGCTCATATCTTTCTTTATTGTGGAAGAAACTGATCTTCCTGGAGTCAATGGCCGGCAACACCGATGTTTTTCTTTCATAGGCCTCAGCCAACTCTTCGATGGAGACTTCGGCAAGAGCAGAGATCTTCTTGCCTGCGGGGGAAGTGATTTCGTCCCAGCCGTGTCCGTAGGCGTGGATGGGATAAGCCGCTTCGCCGTGTTTGTAGATGTCTAATCCTTTGATTTCGACTTCTGGAGCCACTCGGAAAAGATTCAACTTTTTCAGAATAAAGAAAGCAGGAATCATGGTTACTGTAGACCAGACGATGATGGCCAGAGCGGAAAGCGCGTTCCAGCCGAGTTGGGCGAAGGCCGGTCCGACGTGGCTGCCATCCCCGTTTATGGCGTCTACGATACTGTAAGCGATTCCACCACGGGAAATAATGCAAACAGAGATCAATCCCCAAATTCCGCCTCCGGCATGAACAGCAAAAGCATCTAGAGGATCGTCGATTTTGAGTTTAATCATCAATTTCGAAAGAACAAGATATATCAGACCCGCCCCGGTCCCCGTGACGACAGACCCCCAGGGCATGGTGTTGTTGCATCCGGCACAAGCAGAGACCATTCCGGTCAGAGCGGCGTTGATGGTGAGCAAAAGGGTCCATTTTCCGTTGCTGACGTAGAAAATAAGAATGTACACGATAGCCGCGAAAGAACCACTCATGATCGTGTTGATCATGGCCAGGGCTACGGTATTTCCAATATGGGGTTCAGTAATGTTTGCCGTGGAACCTCCATTGAAGGCGAGGAAACCGAACATCAAGATGAATCCACCGAGAGCAGCGAACTGAAAAAGTTTAAATTTAAAAATCTTTCAAAATTTCCGCGCTTTGGCGTTGTGTTCTTTCTTCAAAATTCATTTTTGGCAACGTGCCCATTACGCCAAATTTTGTAACATTTTCACTTTTTCAACTTTTAATTTTTTAAATTTCCCGCGCTTTGGCCTTTTGTCCCTTTTTTGAAATTCATTGTGACGTTGTATTCAACTTGCCCTGAAATTTGCTCTCTTTTACTTTTTTAAATTTCTGTAAAAACGTGTTTACATTGACGATTATTGTTTCTTATTGATTGGAAGTATCATAGTGGTTGGCCTTTAGCCTTTTTCGTCCCTTTCATTAGTTATAAAAAATCATTCGTTGTTTTTAGAGAAACAAGTCTGACATTCCTTTTTTGGAAACAAACGTGAACTGGGTTCAACGAGTTTAATCTTTTCATTGATTTTTGAAAATAGTTAAAAGGACAAAATGGTAAACTTTTGATTTGTTTGTTGAGGAATATCGGTCCGTGTTTACACATGTTCCGAGGAAAACTACATTTTGAAGTTAAAAACTTACTTTTTTAATAACGTTAAAAAATAAACTTCAAAAGGTTTCACAAAGAAATTGGGGAAAATTCGATATATGAAATTTTAAAAATAAAAAAATTATTAAATGAATATTGGAAAAAAATTTGTGGAATTCTGATATATGAAATTTTAAAAATATAGAAAAATAAACAATTACTACCAGAATATTAGGAAAAAGATTTGTGAAAATTCGATGTATGAAATTTCTGAAATATCGAAAAATAAAAAATTACTAAATGGATGTCAAAAGAAATTTGACCGATATGTGGATTTAAATTGGAATTTTTCGGTTTAATTGTAATGGATAGTGTTTAGTATAGGTTGCTTTTGTATTGTATTGGAATGGAAATGAATATATGATATCACTTACCGGGACTGAGTGACCTTGGATCTCGGGACTTGGATCCTCATCTCGCTTGGCGGGGAATCTCCCGATTCTGGGCCCAATCATGTAGGCAGCAATAAAACTGATGGTTCCTCCACAGAGATGAACGACTCCACTCCCGGCGAAATCCTAAATAAAGCAGATTAAATCGAAATGAAATATCCCATATACCGATCTTTGTCATTTTTAATTCTAACTTATCCCGAATGGTTTTATATTGTTAATTTATATATGAATTTTCAAAAATAACTTACAATATATGTGGTAGAGGCGTTTCCGGCATCGATGCCCTTCGCCATCCATCCGTGGTGGGACCAACCCCAGTGGGTCAGGACAGGGTACACGAACATCGAAATAAACGAACAATAAACGATGTAAGTGATGAATTCACATCTTTCGCACACTGCTCCTGAGACAATTGTCGAAGCTAAATTAATTTTTAATAAATATTTTATAAAAAATTAACAAACCTGTGGCGGTAAAAACGTATTGGAAAAAAAATTTCGGAAAATCGGACTGTCCAGAAAGGAAAAACTGAGATGTTCCGATGAAGATGTTACCGTCTCCATTGTCGTCCCCGTAGGCAAAAGCCCATCCAGTAGCCCAGTAGCAGAAAATGACGATGATGGAATCGAGGACATTCTTGATGAGGATGTTCGTCGTGTTTTTAGATCGGACCGCTCCTGCTTCCAAAAAGGCAAATCCGCATTGCATAACTGTAATAATAAAGAAAATTTAAAGCAAAAAAATAAAAGAATAAAAAAATAAAAGAATTTAAAAATAAAAAAATTTTAAATTTTAAACAATTATATTTTTTAAAAAGTAATATAGTAAATTTCGCTTTGAGAGAAAATTAGTAATTGGAGATTTGACTGGATCTCAAGGCGATTTTTGATGTTTTTTATTTTTTTTAAATTTTGGTTTATATTAAAAATAATTAAATAAATAACTTTTATTTTTCAACTTTCGTGTTAAAACATTTTTAAAAATTTAATTTTAACACGAAAATTTTTATTTTTTTTAAATTTTGGTTTATATTAAAAATTATTTTATTTTTAAACTTTTATGTTAAAATTTCCTGTTTTCTAAATCCGATCTCAAAGTGGAAATTGTCTATTTTATAATTTTTAAGAAACTTACAGAAGATAATCAAAGCCATGGAGCACATGAAGAAAGCGTTGTTGTTCTCTTCGAAATCCGCCTTCATCTGCTCCATCTTCTCCTCCAAGGCCCTGAGGGCAAGAGTCAAGTTGGCACTATCAGCCATTTCTTCGATGATAAAAACGAATTCTGAATTTTCTTTTTAAATTCGAATTGCCAAAGACCGGTTTGTTAATGACTGACAATAAATTTAGTTTTGTATTTTGAGCCAACTTTAGGCACAGTCTTTGTCATGGGAAAATGATTGACGATATGGGCGGGGAATTCCTCAACTTTCACAACAGCACCGAAACAATCAAAAAGGTCGTTCGGGAGTTCTCAATACGTAGAACCGGAATCCCCCAATCAGAGTAACTGTTCAAACAACTCAAAAAACGACGAAATTTAAGATTAAAAAATACTCATGAAAGGGATTTTCACAACTGGGGATCATTAAATATATCACTCTGGGTGAAAAAACAAAGGGATAATCATTTTGAATAAAAAAATTAAAAATATGTTTAATGTTCTTCGAAAAAGTAATTCTAATTCGAAATTTTCATTATTTATTTTAGAATTAAAATTTTAAAAATTAATTCAATCTCGAAACGAAAATTTAAAAGCAAAATTTCCGTTCGAGACTAATATCATCTAAAAAGTTTTTTAAAATAATCTCAATTCGAAATCCTCATTATTTATTTTAGAATTAAAACTTAAAAAATTAATTCAATCTCGAAATGGAAATTTAAAAGCAAAATTTCCAATTGAGACCGTTTCCTAAGTTTTTTCAAACTGGTCTCAATTGGAAAATTTACGAAATCAACATTTTTGAACTGAAATCAAAATAAACTTAAATAGTATTAAATTTTTAAAATTTCTTTTTTGAGTTAATTTTGACCAAGACGAAAAAACTCATTTTTAGTGACAGTTTCATCTTCGAAGTTAATTGAAATTCAGGACCTCCTTAGAAATCCATCTTGTTTATCGTTTTCTTAATAGATCCGTCATTCTTAAAACCGCTTATTTAAGCTACTGTTGACTTTGCCGTCTTCATTTTTTAATGAGAATTCTCTCAGCAATGACTTCATTTATTCATTTAAATTTATTATTTCACATCAGAAGATGATTTTAGATCAAAGCTATTATTCATCGCCAACAATAAATCAAAAAAAATTTTCAACAAAAATAAGTGTCATTGTTGAAAAAAAATAATTTAAAAATAATCGATTGAAATTTTTTAAAATTCGAGAATGAAAGATCCTTGGTTTTTTCCGTTTTTGATTTTATTTCTGCTTTTGTCCAATTCCGAGGTTCTGCCTTACGGACCAAGTTGAAAAACATCATTGTGACGAAAACAATCATTGCGAAAATACAAAAGATCACTGTCGACTGAAATTCTGTGTTATCTGGAGCCAGAATGGAAACCAAAAATGGAAGAATCAAGATAACTACTGGATTACTGGAAGACATCTAGAAATTTCTATTAGAATTACAGTATAAATTTAGAACTTACAATGGTCATGATGAAATGAGTATGATGTTTGAAAATCTGAAATTTAAATAATTAATAATTAATATTTAATATTTAATAGTCTAGAATAAGAATGAAGTTGAGAAGTGAAGTTTAAAAATAATTTTCTTTATTTAAAAGGACTTACAAAAATTTCTAGAATATTAAAAACAATAACATCATTCTCTCTGTTATGAAACTATTTTTAACTACATCCTTGATCGATTACAGAATTAATTGAAAAATCCGACATTTATCAATTTTGTGGAGGAAGGTCATTACATTAACTACACACAAAAAAATATAACTTTTAAACTTGTGATAGTTGCGAAATGTGACACAATCGTCACATTTTTGTCAATATTTTTGTGACGAAAATTAAAAAATAATAGTGACTATTTGCATTTGTTATTGTGTCAAAAGTTATACTTTTTTGTGTTGATATCAGTGGATTATATATCGTATATTAATAAATTAAATTGAGTATATAGTTGCTTTTAGTATACAAAAAATGTAACTTTTAAACCTGTAACAATTGCAAAATGTGACACAATCATCACATTTTTGTCAATATTTAACTTTTGTGACGAAAATGTAACTTAATAGTGACGATTTGCATTTGTTACTGTGCCAAAAGTTATGTTTTGTTGTGTAGAAATAAAAAATAAATACTTAATAATTCAAACATTTCATGCCAATTCTGGGAACTGTTTTTAATTTACATTTGTTGTAACATCAGATTTCCTTCTGTTAAAGGAAAGCTTTTTTATATCTTTATTCGGGGAAATTATACATAGTACAAAAACAATATAAACTTGAGAACAGTCACTGAGTCCCACAGAAACTTCCGTGATGAGAGTCCGTTTTCTTACAATACCGCTATCTTACTATTATGAAAAGCAGAAGTGGTTTGTGCGGAAATTTAAAAAAGTTTTCACTACAAATCATAGAATTATTCTATGTTGTGCCTTATTATATTAGGTTAATTGTTGTTTTTTTTACCTAGTTAAATGTTGTAATTGTTCTTTGAAAAAGGTTCGATAAAGTGATAGTGATATTATATGGATAATTAATACTTACTAGTGGTAATCTATTTCGTATCGTAATTCATTCTGACTACAAAAGGGAAGATAATACACAAAAAACGTAACTTTTTATAGAGTATCAAATGCAAATCGTCACAAAAGTTAAATATTCACGAAAAATGTGACAATTGTGTTACATCTTCGTTACATTTCGAAATTGTTACGGGGCCAAAAGTTACGCTTTTTGTGTATAGAACAATTCCAGCAGTGTGTATGAGGGGAGACACTCAGAATAGTGACTCTAATTGTTTAAATGCCCTGATTTTGCGCCAATAGTGCTCGTTCTACGGTACAATATTACTTTGATAGACATTGATTTTCTTCTGATATTACCGATTTCTTTGGAAACTAGAGTTAACAAAAGTTAAATCGAAAACTACTTTTCCACTAAGTTTATTGCATTTGAAGTAATCTAAAGTTTTCTGTTTTGTAGTCTTTGCACGTGGCGTATTGGCTTTTGAATCTGAGTCGTAAGTGATGTTTCTTGTACTGAAATTACTTGGACAGGTGACTTTTGACACCGATTAAAAATTAATCTCCAGAGAGCAGTAACCTTGGAGATTACGAATTTCCTGTACGGTAAGATGAAAAACAAAGTCACAATCATCTCCATCAGTGAATGCAGAGACATTGCGCAGAAAGAATACACCATAAATGGTCCGGAGTATGGAATCTGGAATTGGAAAAAGACAGGTATAGCTAACGTCGGCAAAAACAGAAACAAATTAGTGACTACTACTTGAGCCACGACGCTCTGAATCAGTGCCCACTGAACTTTGGAGGTCAAAGAATGGAGCTTTGTGGTCTTCGCCTTGTAGATCAGAAGACTAGAGAATACCGTGAAGAATACCGGCAATCCAGCCATCATAATGAGAACGAAAATTACTGAAACCTGTATGTCGGATATGTCGAGGTGGATGAAAGTCAAATCATCTCTAAAAGCACTCAGAGCTGGATATTCGGCTACAGCGCTTTCAATCATTTGGTCTCTTTCCGTTAAAAGCACAGGCATTTCGGAAATCATCATCAGAACGGCCGAAAATAGTTGGACAATGATATAGATATACAGAGCCTTCTTCGTTATCATCAGATCCTTGACAATTCCTGGAAACACACTGCCGTAGCGGTAAACGAGGCTCATGGTGATTCCTCCGACTGCACCTGTTATGAAGTAGAGATAAAGAACAAGCAGGATTTTTACTGCGAGATGATTAAGAAACTTGGGAATCAGGCCATTTACGAAGACGATTGAAAGTGAAGGCAATAGGTAAACCTGAAACGACTATTTTTAGAAAATTACAAACACGCATAATTTAAAAGATATTTTACAACTTTCTTTTATGGACAAACTTGTATCCTTTCAGATTGGTCAGGGATGTTAAGGACCTCGATCAAAAGACACAAGTTTCGTTTACTAATTAGTCGACATCCTTCAGAAGGATACTTCTGTTTTCTATCTGTTGTTTACAACAACATTTATTACTGTCTCTTCCATGAACTTGTCACTCAATCCTGTAGTTCAATCATATCATAGTTAAAAATGTGTATCTGCTTGAAACTACCAATGGGCAGTTGTTGGGTCACATATACATTACTTTTTAAAACTATTTGAAATTGTCCTACGCACAAAAAGAAGCGTACCTTTCGGCACAGTAGTAAATGCAAATAGTCACGAAAAATGTAACGATTGTGTTACATTTCGAAATTGTTACAGAGCCAAAAGTTATGCTTTTTATGTGTACTTACCATCTTCGTAAAACCCAGATAGAGTTCCAATGTAATACACCACAACGAATGATTAAACAAGAACCATTTGTAAACTCCCATGTTCTTAGACTGAGTCAGAATTATGTAGAGATGAACAGGAGCCAAGGCGATTGTGAGTCCTGCAGTGACGTTGGAAAAAACGACGTAGAAGTCGACTGCAGATTCATCGTAAAAATATCTGACAGGATAATCTTTTGGCTGCATTTCAACACGAGATGTTTTCGATACTAATACATTAATGCTCAGGTGCTTTACAGCTAATAATCAGCAGCTGTTTTTGGGAGAAAATTAAAATTAAAGATTAATTTTCAATTTAACTTTAGTTATTTGTCTCAATATTTAAAGCAAAATGATGGAGTGTATAATGATCATTGCCATTGATGTAATCGAAATAGTATGTACGAGAAAGCAAAGAACACTATTTTGTTGTGATCATTTAGTTTCTAGAATTTCTCTCAGATGTCCGGCATCTTCCATAGATGAAGAGAACATTTCAAAATCCTTAATAGCTTCATAAAATCAGCTGAAGTTTCCCGGAATCTTATAAAACATTTCGGCTCTAGAAGACTGTCCGCTGCCCCAATCTGAGTAGACAACAAACTTGTAAGTCTGTCCACAGCCATGGTTTATTTTTGAATTCAGGAAAAATAGTTGCTCCAATCCAGAAATTCAAAGGATTCAAATTTGCAGAATTTTCTAAAATAAATATTGATCAAGAAATTATTTTTGGTGACAACTTACCAACTAAAAATGTATTAGTATATTGAGAATCAACAACGGCTAAATGTCCTCCGAGAGAGAAACAGGATTTTCCGGCGTTGGAAAATGTTTTACTGTCACTGATGAATTTGAAGCATGTGATTTGGAGTTTCTAAAGTTCTAGATGAGCAGGTTCCATCTAAGACTTTAATTTCAGTTTCAATTTCGATTGCGGCAGTGGAAAAAATAAATGTAATTAGAAAAAGCCAAGGATTTATTGTTGAAAACTGTTGGATCGTCGCTGGGGAATCCGGATCCGCGTGTAGATACAAATATATGGGAACAACTTTATTGGGTCCTCAGGCACGAGATGAAACACAACTCTAGCACAATTATTGCGCAATCTCAAAATTGCCGCCAAAAGGCAATCGTACGCCTTTCGTCGGTCCTCAGGATATTTCCCTTCGGAACCAACGCGGTGTGGCTTGCGTTCAAATAGATCATGCACAATCCAATATCTCCCCCTTGAGAGTGTTACTCTCATTAACAATACAAAATTAAGCTACAAACAAACTCAACAACACAACTACTTAAACATTATTCATACGACTTTTTCTTGTTCATTTCTACTTGAAGTCGTTTGACAGGTTGTCGATTCCGTATCGGTTTCGGTGACTTGTGTTGGCTCGGCTGTGGATTTGCCTTGTTTCCTTGGAATTCTTGAACCTGACCTTCTGGTAAAAGTAGTTCAGATTCTTCCTCGACATTCTCTTCTTCAATCCTTTGTCTTCCGAAAACTCGAGCAAAATTGAAAAGTGTCCACAAAGCTTCCACATCATCATCCTTAGATCCGTTTTGGAAATGCCTCGGACGCAACTGATTTGCATGTCGTAATTCTCTTCCTTTATCCGTCCCAATGATATAACGGCATTTTTCTTCACGTTTCAAAATAGTACCATGTTCTCATCTTTCACTGTTATATCCATATGCACGATAATACACAAGGTCTCCTGTCTGAAATTCAGACTTAACTGTACCATGACGCCTGTTAAAATCCTTGACCATTCTAAGTTTGTCTTGAGAGATTGATTCGGTAGGAGGACGCAATAATTCCAATTGCCATCGGAGTTTTCTTTCCAGAATCACTTCTGCTGGTGATTTTCCTCCTTCTACTTGTCGATTTGGAGTGACTCGGTAAGATAGGAGAAACTTCTAAAGCTTTTCTTCCATGTCCCCCTCCCCTTCAAGTTTCTGCAATGCCCTCTTGAATGTGTCTACGAAGCGTTCGGCTTGACCATTGCTCTGGGGATGGTACGGAGGTGAAAGTAGGTGTGCAATTCCTCTTTCTTTACAAAACTGTTGAAATCCTTCAGCTGTCAACTGGGTGCCGTTGTCAGACACTAACTCTTCTGGCATTCCAAATCTTGCAAATAATTGGTCCAGAATCCTCAATGTTGATCTTGTGCTAATTGAGGTTGTCGGTATTATCTCCGGCCATTTGCTGAAGGCATCAATTACGATCAAAAAATACAAACCCTTGATTGGGCCAGCGAAATCTATATGAATACGAAACCAAGGCTTAGAAGGTTGGGGCCACGGCGTTAAATGAATTTTCCTTGGCAATTTCGCTGCTCGTTGACAATTATCACATGACTTTACAAGATTTTCAATATCAATATCCATTCTTGGCCAGTATACGATCGATCGTGCCAATTGTTTCATCCTGACAATTCCTGGATGACCCATATGTAAAGTCCTCAAAACTCTTTTTCTCAACACTGTTGGAATAACAATTCTATCCGATAAAAGTAGGACTCCTGTGACAATTGCAAATTCTGTGGCTTTATTCATAAATGATTTCATAAATCTTCCCGGGGTAGTTGGCCACTTTCCAGTGTTATGTGCTTTCATAATATCCTGGAGTTCGGAATCACAACTTGTTGCGGCGACAACATCGGAAAACTTCAGCGGAATACTTTCAACCATGGCCATAATTTCCGAATTAAGGGACTCTTCTGCCCCTACGATGCTCGCAAAAATAACATCTTCATCCGCTGGACTGTGCTCGGCAATCAATCTAGAAAGAGCATCGGCCTCACCTATCTCACTACTCTTAACATATCTGATCTCGAATTGATGCTTCAATAACAATTGAGCCCATCTGTGAACTCTGTTAGCTGTCGTCTTTGGAACTCCCTTGTGTGGGTTAAATAAGTAAACTAACGGTTTGTAATCCGTTAATAAGGTAAACTTCCTACCGTACAAGTACTGTTCGAACTTCTTTACTGTGAAGATCAGGGCTAAAGCTTCTTTCTCGATCTGGCCGAACTTCTTCTCGGCTACGGTCAATCCTCTCGAGATGTGTGCCACTGCCTTCATAGAACCATCTGGGAATTCATGTAAAATAGTTCCACCTATTCCATACTCAGACGCATCAACTGCAACAATTATAGGCAATTCGGGATCATAGTGAGTTAATAATCGATCTGACATCAACACTTCCTTGACAGTTTCAAAAGCTGTCTGCTGTGCCTTGCTCCATATCCATTGGGCATTTTTCTTTAACAACTTGTAAAGAGGAGCACAGCGATCGTACAATTTCGGCAATGTCCTTCCATAAAAGTTAAGTAAACCAAGGAATGCTCGAAGTTGTGTGAGGTCTTTTAGTAGTGTCTAAGAGGGGTTTCTAGCGCACCCAGAATCCCATAATCTCCCACAGCGCATTTTACCTGTAAAAATGTCTAGCACAGCACATATCACCGTAGGTGACTGCTCGCTAAATCGAATTACCCATCATCTCTCACAGCCTATTTTACCTGTAAAAATGTCTAGCGCAGAAAAAACCTGCAAACTTCAATTCTCATTTTCTCCTGATTATAAATAACAAAGCTATCTAATGGTAGATGTTTATTAACAAACCACTGACAAATTATGATATTGTGAGGATAGTAAAAGAATTAAAGATAAAAAATTTCAGAGGAGTGTTTATGAGGGATACTCTTCCAGGTAAGGTTAATGATAAACGACGCAAAGCATCGTCTAGCCCTTGGCTTGTAGAATGTGGAGTTGTAAATTTGGATGTGAGTAGAAATAATGGTACTCATTGGGTTTGTTACTACAAGAATAAAGAGAAGTGTTATTACTTTGATTCTTTTGGACTGGATCCTCCAATAGAATTACAACATTTTAAAAAATAACTAGACTGATCTTAGCATATTACAAAAAATCACAATCATACTTGTAATAATTTTATATTAAGATACAAACTAGTTAACAATTTAAGTAAGGAAATAGTCACACAAATATGTATGAAAACTAAAAAAGAAGCAAAATAATAAGTTGTTGATAATTTAGACCTAAAGAAGAGTGCAGGTACCATCACGAGGACCTATGTAAATGCGCTCAGTGTTACCTGGAACTTTAAGGAGTTTTTTAACACGTTCCCAACTCTCCTTAACCTCTTCTCGGGTATTGTCATTCAGTGTACGTTCAGGAGGAAAGCCGGTAAATACCAAAGATTGAAAGTTTGCTCCAGTATCCATATTTTGTTGAATTGTATTTTTGAGTCCAAATATACTGGTTGCCTGCTCCGTTAAACGTGTTCTTTGATCATCCTCAAGGTTGTCAGCATAGGTACCAACGAACATAAATCTCAAGTCATTATTATTTTTTTTGTAGCCTAGCCACTTAAGAATGATTTGAATATTTTCAACATACTGTTTCGGTAGCCGGCCAGTGGGAAAAACGACATAAACTGCGTCAATATACTTGCAATTAGAGCTTACACGGTTACGTATCAAGTTTATAGCTTTCTCATCATCCCAATCAGTGTCACACAACCCAATTGTGTCAGCCACAACAACCTTGCGCTTTTCATATGTCTTCTCTTTAATGTTATATACCTGGCCTCGTCCACGGATGAAGTATATATCTCGTGTGACACTTATAAGACTCACTTCAGATTGGCAAATTTTTTGATTGAAGAATACATTGACAAGATGTGACTTTCCACTACCAGTCGGTCCAACGACTAATATATTATAGGTGTCTTCTTCTGAATCTAGGTAATAGTCAAATCCTGTATAAATATAATGATCTTTGATGAATGTATACAGTTCTTCAACCACTTTGTTATTAACTACATGTGGCCGAATAGACGCAGGAAAACTATTTACAAAAAGTTTATCTCTGCCCAAAAGGCGTTTACGAAAATAATCCTTCAATACAGAATTACTATCATCACTCATTTGGGTGCTCACCCAATGCCCATGAAATACATAGTTGGCCACATGTTCACAGTTGCGCAAGCATAGAGAATAGTTGCACATACCAAGTACATGGCGCATTCGATCACGCACTTGGTCATTCATTTTGCGGCATGAATTGGGATCTTTATTATTGCAAATATAATTGCTACGAGGATATGTGTTTATAATGACCCTTGCATTATAAATGTCGTCAGTGGCTGATCCGAACTCCAGGAAGTTTGTGCGATCAGTAACAAACCAGTGTTGAAACTTAATGCCACCAAATGATCTATTGACAAAGCTGAGGAATATATCACTATTATCCTTAAAGCTATCGAGAACATTCAAATTGATCCTTCGGATCTGCTCATCATACTTAAGTGTATGATCGGTCCAACTCTGCCTTTCAGGAAAGAGATAAGAATAGACAGTACCCATTGGAGGAAAATTATAATTCAAATGGAAAAAGAATTTTTGTCACTCAACAACAGAATAAACACTTTGAAACCAAATTTGTTAGCAAAATATCAATGTAGAATATTTGTTTTATGTCAAAATAGGTGAATGAAAGTGTAGGCACAAAGATCGGAGTTAAACTGGAACGGCCTAGATAGGATGCCCAAAGCTCCGCCCAGTCAGCCGACGCCTGTGAAGTGAGACTAAAGTGTTAGAGAGTCAGTCTTTGAAAAATTCCAGCTTTAGACGGGTCCGAGTTTGACTTCGGTCAAACGAGGATCCTTCCTCCTTTGTTTTATGCTTATGTTAAGATAAACAAGCTTAATTGCTAATAGTAAGAACCAACAGTTTTCTGCCTAATCAAGGAGCTCCCAAGATGTCACTCCATCGACATCCCTCGTACTACTTATCTTACTAACACCACTTTTACTACAAAAGGGTGCTCTACTTGTACTTGATAATACTTTCTTTGCCGAAGAACATTGTTTCATTAAAACAAGATAATTCTTTTTTGTCTTGTAACTCAGCAATGTCTTTGCCGAAGAACATTATTTCATTGAAAGGAGAGAAGAATTCATTGACAGCCATGAGAAACAATCTTACATATTTTGTTTTAAAGAAAAAATAAATCATGAAAAATTTCTTAATAAATGACAGTTTTTATTTTACAATTAACATCCAACGATTCAACTTTTGAATATTCTTTTCCGCAAGAGCTTTTACGTAAGAAGTATAAAATAGGACTCATAAAATTAGATGGTTATTTAGAAATTAAGAACAAAATAAATACAAATGATCAAAATAATAATGATGAGAAATATAATAAATCCTCAAGTACTAGCATTGACAATATTTTTATTACATGCAATTTAATTGAGGATTGTTACGTTAATAAAAAGATGCTAAATTCAATCTATAGATTTAGACCTAATGATGAAATAGAAATAGAACCAAAAAATATTATTTATTATGAAGTGACTAGCAGACCAAATAAAATAAATTTAAAATTAGTAGATATTAACAATACTTTGATTGATTTTAAGAATATTAATATTTTTATTGAGTTGGATTTGAAAAAAGTATCATAAAAACTTTTTATTTTTCAGTATACAAAGGAATCGTCTTAAATCCAGAACCTGTTACATTTTTTCCTACTAAGTAATCGATAAATTGTTTATTTTTCTTTCTTAATTTTACCATAATCTTCTCATCACAATAGAAAACCCTACATCTTTTCTCATACCATCAATCCACCACCACCATTTACTTTTTTTACAAAAATAATCTATTATGGATTAGAAGCTATAAATGTAAAAAACTTACGGAATTTCTGAACGTTCAAGCATGTTGTAATGAAGAAATATACAGAAAAACAGCGAAGCTGTAAATGATAATTTTGTAAGTTTATTAGCCTTTTATATTAGTTTTTCAACTGAAGATCTTGCTACGATGGAATTGAAACAGTCTGCTCCTATGTGGTGAACAATTTTCATTCTTTGACATTTGATTACAAGATTAAAATCAGAAGAAAAAGTATTTGTAATTTGTAGTAAATTTTATTGAATTTTAACTTTTTTTTCCAAATAATTTCACGATTTTTATTTCAAAGAAATTTCCTTGAAATTAATTTCATGATTTTTATTTCAAAGAAATTCCTTTCAAATTAATTTCATGATTTTTATTTCAAATAAATGAAGTGAAAATATGATCTGTATCATGGTGAGGAAGGAGAGAAAGAAAAGCATATATCGAATAAAATTATATCATTAACTTTTTATCAGCAAATAGATAATTCATATATAATCAATGAGAATTCACTAATTATTTTTATCTGCTTAAAAACTTCATGATATTTTAAATGATCATACTTGATTACTATAATAAAAAGTGGGGATCAATATATTACAAAGATATTTTGCAACTGATTTTATAAGTTTTTAAAAAATTCCAGAATGTTTTATAACAATTATAATAACTTTAATAAAATATTGGCGCTCAAAATAAGTTAAAAATTTCGCAGACCTACGGAGTTCTAACCAGCCGAAGATCAATGTCTGCACTTTCAACGCTAGAAGCCTTTCAAGCGACGAACGCCAGACGTCTCTGATGGAAGAAGTCAAGCTCTTCAATTGCGACATACTTGGAATCTCTGAAACCAAGTGTCACACTGATAACCACTTCATCTGGAAGGAAACTGGACACGAGCTGATCCTCGGAAGGAAAGTCGAAGGGAAGAACATCGGTGGAGTCGGATTCATCATCTCAAAGGAATACCGAAGGATGATAGACTCCGTGGAAGTTTTGTCGCCCAGAATAGCAGTTTTGAAGCTGAAGTTACCACAACGATGGAAGCTCTCAATCCTGCAGGTCTACGCTCCGACAAGTGACTACAACGATGAAGAAGTAAAAGCTTTCTATGAGGCACTGGAAACAGCGATCATAGAATGTGGAAGCGGAGTTAAGATTGTCATGGGAGATTTCAATGCAAAATCGGAAGAAGACAAGAAGGAGAACGCTACATCGGAACCCACGGTTATGGAGAAAGGAATGAAGCTGGACAGAGACTGGCCGCCTTCTGCGAAAGCAACGGCCTTTATGCTGGAAACTCTTTCTTTCAAAAGAATCAGAGAAGAAGATGGACGTGGTTATCTCCGAACTCTACGACAAAGACAGAAATCGACTACATCCTATGCTCAAAATTCGAAAGATGATGCTGGACGTTGGAGTGGTTACTGCATTCAAACAACCAAGTGACCATCGATTGGTGAGAGCAAAGGTGACAATCGGCGACAAACTGATGCACATGGCCAGGAAGGAAGCGATACGTCAGAAGAAAACGATAATCGAAGCGGTGTTGAAGCGGAATGTAGAAGAAACCAACTGGACATATTCCGAAGACCCAACAGAGGATTACAACCAGTTCCTGCAACAATTCCGTGGATGTCTTGACTCGTCAAAACTACCCGCAGAAAACCACTCACAGAAGCGTATCACGGACCGGACAAGGCAACTCCTGAAGACAAGACTGGAACTCAAGAAGGATCCTGATAACGCTCTTCAATTTGCTCTGATTAGTAAGCAGTGTAGAATCTTTCTAAAGGATGATGTAGTAAAAGGGGGGGTTCGATAAGATGTATGAGAGTTAGTAAGATAAGTAGTAAGAGGGGATGTCGGTGGAGTGACATCTTGGGAGCTCCTAGATTAGGCGGAAAACTGTTGGTTCCTACTATTAGCAATTACTCTTGTTTATCTCAACATAAACATAGTACAAAGAGAGGAAAGGTCCTCGTTTGACTGAAGTCAAACTCGGACCGATCTGAAGCTGGAATTTCTCAAAGACTGACTCTCTAACACTTTAGTCTCACTTCACAGGCGTCGGCTGACTGGGCGGAGTTTTGGGCATCCTGTCTAGGCCGTTCCAGTTTAACTCCGTTCTTTATGCCTACAATAACTTCACGACTGATTGTGGTAATAATTTACAATTAACCTCAGAAGGTTATGCTTTAAAATCTATTAGAGAAAAAAGATCGGATCACAACTCAGTTAAAACCTTTCAAGAAGCAGGAGAACTGCAATATCTAGAAAATAATATCAAGAATCAATTAGGAGACATTGTAACAGAAATAGTTTTTGTTCAAAATGTTCAATGATTGCATAGATGAAATTTTAGAAATATTATTGAAGGAGACATGTCCAAAGAAATTTTTCAAAAAGTCTTATAATTACACTGCAGTTGATGTTTAAAAAATTTAAT
>SWDT01000115.1:0-20130 GCA_009193035.1 Halicephalobus mephisto | reverse complement strand
TAGCTTTTCCCGGCCCTTCTTGCAGCAACCATATAACCATATTCAAACTGAGTAAACTCTTGACCATGAAGCATCTTCATGTAAAGACGAAAGTAAAAATAGAGTGTAATAAACTGTTAAAAAACCGAGTGTCTGTATACTTATGTCCAAGGATTCGGTGCGAGACCCCACATTTTAAAACTTTTTGAAGTCAATTACCAGGAAAGTATGGGAAGTCTCTATTGTTCCATAAACTACTCATTATGTACTATCCCACAACAATATCCATATAACCACTTCTCTCCCGATTCCTGGAAAAATACAGTGTCCGTATACTTTTGTCCCATACCTTAATAAATAAACTAAAATAAGATATTGTTAGATCGGACACTATCCATTTGAGTGGAAGTTTGTATAACTTTGGTCCCAAAGGGAAGTACCCTGAGGACCGATGGGGGGTTTACAATTGTACATTGGTGGCAATTGAAAAAGATTACGAAATAATTTTGTAGAGTTGTAATTTATCTCGTGTCTTTGATTCCATAAAGTTGTTTTATATTTTTCTCGTCTACACCCGGATCAGGAACCACTGACCACGATCTAACAGATATGAGTAAGTGACACTCTTAGGTTCGTTGAACCCAGCTGGGCAAGTGTCCATCTAACAGATATAATAATATTTAATATTTAATATTTAATATTTCAAAAATAACTAAAATCATTCTAAAATTTACTACTATGAATTATTTGGGATCCGATAATCAAAGACCACTTGATTTTCTCGTTTTTGTTGATTTTGATGTAAATTTTCAATTTCGTTTTAAAAAAAATAATTCGTCATGATTATTAGTAACTTTGATTTGTTTTTTTTTAATAATTTCGATGTAAATTTTCATTGTCGCTTGAAAATAGGCGAATTTTTCATAATTATCGGTGACTTTGCTTCGTTTTTTGAGAGAATTTTAAACTAAAATTTCCGTTGTCGCTTGAAAGTAAGCGAATTCGTCATAATTATCAGCGACTTTGTTTTTTTTTAATAATTTCGATGTAAATTTTCAATTTCGTTTTTAAAAAAATAATTCGTCATGATTATTAGTAACGTTGCTTTGTTTTTTTTAATAATTTTAATGTAAATTTTCATTGTCGCTTGAAAGTAAATGAATTCGTCATAATTATCAGCGATAGTAATTCTCCAATATAGCCATGTGAAGAGAAGAATCATTTGGGATCTCTAAAAATGTACTGAATCTAAAATAACTACTTTTTAAAAAGAATCAGATCCATTCAGAGTAAAGTTTTTTCTTATCCCGTTTCACCACAGAAGTCTTTGTAAAATGGCACAAATACTTAGCTGAATTCCAATAAAACTAGATTTTATTTATCGCTGTCGCAGGAAGCAAGAAGACTCCTAGCACGAAAACCCTGGAGATGCAAGAACTCAATTTGCGCGCCAAAGGACAGGCAGAAGCAGAGGAACACAGGAGCGACGCTACAGAACCGGACGAAATCTTGAAGAATTGTTGTTAATTACTTTGTATTGTTGATAGCTGGAATAAAGTAACCAGTTAACAATTGTCAATTAAGGGAAGAGGCCAGAATCCCTTACATTTGCCGAAGGTCGTGTTCTTTTTTAGAATAAATAGTTGATATATAGCGATGACTGGTCACAGCACTTGATTATCTCGTTTCAAAAGATTGTTTAGCAAAGATAGAATAAAGATTCTGAATCAGCATTTTAAGAGCTAAAAAACGATATAACTCATTCCAAAAGACCACTTTGAACAGAGTAAGTTTCCTTGTGAGCATTCACCACCCTATCTACCGATCCTTTTTCTTTCAATATTTATTTTTTGAAAAAATAATTAATAATTGTTAAAATTGTTAATTTTTTAAAAACTTCAGTTTTTGAATTTTTCAAATTTTGACCTACAGCGAAAAATTTTTAAATTTCAGTATTTTTGATCTTTGAAAAAGTAAATTCGAACCACCAAAAAGTAAATAAGCCGTAATGATTATTGTGGTAGGATATTTACAAAATGGTAATTTTTGAATTGAGCATCTGAGAATTTGGCTTAGAGAATGTTGCAAGATTTCTTTGATTTTTCTGGTTTTGGAGAAAAGAAATTACGGCTCTAACGGACTCCACGAAGACATCCTTCAAACCTTCTTGAGTCAAGGCACTACATTCCATGTATTGACTGCTTTGACCTTCTTGGCTAACTCGATTCCTTCATCTCTAGTTATTGGTTTCTGTTTATTCTTTTCAAGTCTAGTTTGACTGCTGATCTGTTCTGAGGTCAATCTTCGTTCCTGAATTTACGTTATTGAATTTTCGGCAAAACCATCTATTTAGTCAAAGTAAATTATAAAAATCAGTTTAAAAATTTGAAATTCTTACAGAGGACATTCAGAATGTGTAAAATGTGTGAAAATGATTCTTCCTGTATAGTTTTTGATTAGTTTTCGAAAACGAATTAGATATTTAAACTAATATAATATCACACCCAAATCTAGGAAAATTAATAAAGTTGGTGTAGAAAACTCTTTGATTGTACACTATCTATTTGAGTGCAAGCCACACAGCGTTGGTCCCGAAGCGAAATACCCTGAGAACCAATGGAAGGTGTACGATTGCGGGTTGGAGATATTTTAAGATTACGTAATAATTTTGATAGAGTTGTGATTTATCTCGTGCTTGTGGCTTCAATAAAGTTATTTCCACATATTTGTATCTACACCGGATCCGATTCCTCAGCAACGGTCCAACAAAAACCAAAGATCTTAAAATTCTTGATCGAAAGTAGATATATAACGAGATCTTTTCTATTCTTTTAACTTAGTATGTGAAATTCAATATTCCTTTCCAATTCCCTCATTATAGAAAAATCTAAGAAATCAGTACAAATTCTGAACATCTATTCAATCAACTACAATTTAACTGTAGATGATTACAAGAATTAGATTTATGAAAATAGTTTTTCCTGACCAGATTACAAGTTCTAATTGGACAAACTCACCAACTAAGAGTACCGGGGTTTCTGGACGATGATGCTGTAACTCCGGAATCCATTTATTTAAAACGTTGTCCAACGAATAAGGAGAAAAACACTGAAACAAAGAATAAAGATGTGCGTGCTCGAATAACTGAGTGGCCTGAGTCTGTCGTAGTCCTCTTGTCCAGCAGTATCCCAGAGTCCCAGTTCAAAACTTGTCCGTCAACAATCATCGAGCTGAGTAGCTGTCAAACCTGGAAATTACAGTTTATGAATATATAAAAATTAAAAACTTACACTGTCGGCACATATTCTATCGGAAAAGCGTTTGTTGTATATGACATCAACATGCAAGTTTTACCAACTACCCATCTCCAACAACTACACATTTGATTGCTTTTGATTGTGATCCCATTACAAAGAAACTCCAACAATCTGAAGAAAAAATTTAATTTAAAAAATTGTGATTGATCAGAAGAAATTAAGAATTAAATTTCTAGAAATGCTTTAAAAGTAAATTTCAACGATGATCCAATTCAGTGCTGCCACTAACTTGTGTCTCAAAAGTCCACGTTTAAATTTCCCAATTAGTCTTCTGAATTCAGAATTCTGAAAGTCAATTTCTAAATTCTAAATTCTTATTTTAGATTCATTTTTGCAAAAATTAAGTTCAAAGTAATGTTGTTTTACTAAAATAAAGTTCATTTAAAAAACAATTAAATCAGACAATTTCATTTCGATCATTAACAATAAAAATGCGAAAAATATCACAACTCTCCATTTTTTAAAAATTTCGGAATTAACAGTTTTGTTCGAATTCAACTTTCGAAATCGACAACTGCGTTAGATACTGATATTCGTATAGTCACGAAGTACTCAATTCAACTGATTCCACAATTTAAATAAATATTAAAATGTTATGAAATCAGCTTATGTCTTGACAATTCGATCAATAATGAGGGAAATTTGATAAGCATCTATTAGTCAGCCGGATGATAAAAAATTTCTGTTTTTATCTTTCTTATTCAACAAAAGATGAAAGTAATTACTAGGACAAAAAACTATATTAAAAAGAGAAGATCTGAAGTGACAGTTTGGATATCAGGGACAGTGGGATACTGTAGGGTACTGTAGGGTATAAGCGAGGATTTCTGGTTATTATATGAGGAAATATTAGGGTTGTAATTTGGCCGGGCAAATCACAACCTTAGGAAATATATAAATCGTATCTTTATTGTTTTATTCAAAATTATCAATATACTTTTGTTTTCTATCTTAAGAATGCATATAATACATCCATACATTATGTACTATATACGGTATTTTGTGTGCTGGAACAAAAAAGTAGACTAGAAAGTGAAGACCTGAAGCAATATTCTGAACATAAGGGACAGTGGAATACTGTGCTTCGTATTATCAAAATCAGAACTCTGAATTCAGAATCGAAATTCTAATTTTTCATGTTAAGATGAAATTCGTAAATCACTCTGATTCGAGAAATCCAGATATCCAATTTTATCAATTTAAATGAAAGAACATTTTACAGTAAGAAAAATTCATAGAAGTGTCTTAACACGAAAAATTATAATTTCGACTTTGAATTTTGATTTTCGATCTTGAATTCCGAATTTCAATTTTGAATTCTGAATTTCAATTTTGAATTCTGAATTTCGATTTTGAATTCCGAATTTCGATTTTGAATTCTGAATTTCAATTTTGAATTCTGATTTTCGATTTTGATAATACGAACTACTGTATGTTCTGAGACTTTTTTGTTATCTGTCGAGATTTTTATATAAATTATATTTTTATTGTTTTATTCAAGATTATTATACTTCTGTTTTCTATCTTGACAACTAATGAAATATATTTTTAAAGTTATTTATTAATTATCAAACAGCTATGATTTAATTAAATTTCGAAAATTTTATAAAAAATTTAAATTTTGAAAATTAAAAACAAAGAATTTTTTGAAATCAGGAACATTATACTTCTGACAGTTTTTTTCGGATTTTTACGAATAAAACTGTCAAAAATAGGAAAAACTTCACGATCACGCGTGTCGTCGTTGTTGACAGCTTCGAGAATCAACAAATGCATCCACATCTTCCGAATCTATTCAGTTTTCCATCGACAACCTCAATGAGTAGATTTTTGTTATTTTTTGTCTTTATTTTTAACCTCAGAGGTCAACAAGGTCAGAGAAATGACGTCAATATCAGGGTAAGCTTGGGGAGACAGAACATCGCGATATCGTCAAATTCAGGAACTTCTGATGTTGTCAGGACAGAATCCGAATCAGTTCAGTCAGCCTTCGGGATTCACGAATCCAAACAACTTTCCGGAATTTCGTCCTTCTGTCGAACCACCTAGTATCGATTACGATTCCAATCTTTACAAACAACTAATTTCCAACGGAAGAACTCAAAGACCGAAGAACTACCCCGATGACATCATTATGCACGAAAAAACTATCGATAATCTTCTTGGATTCGTCAAAGGAGTGATCCTATGTGGAGGCAACGGATGGTGCGGAAATAGGTGCTGTTCTGAGAACTCTCTGAATCCTCAAATTCAACACAGACCTCCCAGAAGAAAACAAAAACTCTGTTACCCGGTCTGTCAGCCCCTCTGTGTCCCGAAGTGCATCGAAGCCGCGAAGATTCTGATGCAGACGAGGTCCGGGGATAGTTTCAAGTTGTCTTCAGGAGACATAAACAGTGATGGGAAGAGCTTGACGGCTTCTATTCCGCTTTGTCGACCAGGTGAGTACTGTAGTGGAATTTGATGCGATGTATACTTTCCTCTAGAATTCAATCAATAAGGTATTTCCCTACAGTAAATCCATCTTATATCAGTTTTAACAATGATAGAAAACAGAATATAATCTGAATCACCAACTTTATGCTCTAGATGTCGTTTTATTCTTGTTTTTAGCGAAAATTTCCACTTGCGCTTAAGAATAAGCAAAATCATTAGGATTATTAATGCTTTTTCTTTCTTATTTATAATCTCTTTGGTAGTAATTTCCATTTGCGCTTAAGAATAAACGAAAGCATTGTGATTACTAATGATTTTTCTTTCTTGTTTATATTATTTTTGATGGTAATTTCCACTTGCGCTTAGGAATAAGCAAAGTCATTAGGATGACCAATGACTTCATGATAAAAATTGATGGTTTTGCTCCCTTGAACTGATTTTAGTGCGAAACTTCATCTGCGCTTGGAAAAAAGCGAATTCGCTATGATTTCCAACGAGTTCGTAATGGGAGTTTACTTTAGTTTTTACAAGAAATCTAATAAACAAATTTTTACATAGTTGCATTTACAGCTTGTATGCCGGAATGTAGAGAAAGCTGTCTGAAGAAGAAACAACGGCCTATGAAGGTCACTTGTAGGCCTGCTTGTATGCCGGATTGTACCCCTACCTGCGTGGCTTCGCCCCCGTTGATGGTTCCCTGCCTGAGGGGGGTCGACAAAGAGTGCAGCTGTCCTCCTGGCTACGTCACTTGTTCCAGTACGTTCTTTGGTTGTGCTACACTTGTATCCCAGAGACTTTTTTCGGACACCTGTGTTCCAGACATATATGTTGTAATTTTAACTACTTTAAGTCAAAAATTACAAGCAAAAAACCGTTTAAGAGTAATTTTGTATAACTTATCTTCTTTATACACAAAAAAAGTTACTTTTGGTCTTGTAGCAATTGTGAAATGGGACACAGTCGTCAAATTTTTCATGGATATTTGGCATTTGTGACGGAAATTAAAAAGTAATAGTGACAATTTCAATTTGTTACTGTGTCAAAAGTTGCGCTTTTTTGTATGTGTAGAAATCTGACATGGACGTCTTCAGAATCCTGCAAAAAGTATATATAACGGAGTAATCGGACCCGTGGATTCTGAATCTAACGTCGGAATTGAGGGTTAGCCTTCAGAATCCAGGATTCTGAAGTTCAGACTTCTGAAGGGACATCTACGTCAGACTTCCACAAAAGTTACACAAAATAACTCTTAAACAGTTTTTTGTTAGTGATTTTTGATTTAAAGTAATTAAAACTACAATATAAATATCTGGAACACAACTTTTAGAATTCGATTTTTTAATTTTTTTTAAAATCGAATTTCAGAATTCACGTGTTGCATGAGGTACCGAACGATGGCAGTCCGTTACCGTAAGCTCCTCCCGGGATATCTCTATGCGGATAATTCCACTTTGACGAACACGACCACATCCACGACTTCAGACGGCCTCCTGTCCGGCGTGAACATAAACGAAACGCTCCACAACGCCGGAAATTTGTTTTCTTCCTTCACTGCACTGTTGACTCCAGGAAATCAGACCATGGTGTACCTGAATGCCCTGAAGAAAATGAACACCACATTATTGAATAACAATTACAATTCTGTCGACTACGAAGTAGTATATGATTATGACGAAAATCCACATGTCGGGAAAATCGAATTCGACACCTCAACCACTGTTCCGTAGCCTAACTTCGATGATGATCTTTTTGGTTTACAGTTCGGAGAAAAAATTAAAAATAAAATAATTTTAAAAATTTTTATTGAAAATAAAAAATAAAATAATTTTAAGAATCTTTATTGAAAATTAAAAATAAAATAATCTTAAAAATTTTTATTGAAAATTAAAAATAAAATAATTTAAAAAATCTTTATTATTGAAAATTAAAAATAAACTTTAATTTTTCGACAATTAAAAACTTAATTTTCTGAAAAAAATTATATATCATTTTAAAAAACGTAAAAATATGATTAAAATATTTTTAAAAAAAGATGTTTTAAAAAGTGAAAATAAAAAATTTCACACAAAAACGATGTAAAAATTTTTATTTTTATTTTATTAATTTTTAAAAAATTAGTTTTTTCATATATCAACGATTTTAAATATTTTTTTTTAAACTTTATTAATTCCAGTAATTATTTCTTGTAATTTTATGCAAATTTTAAATTTACTAGAATTATTTTTTTTTTAAATTTTTAAAAAATTAGTTTTTTCATATATCAACGATTAATTTCAAAAATCATTTTTAAATTTTATTTTTTTAAACTTTATTAATTCCAGTAATTATTTCTTGTAATTATATGCAAATTTTAAATTTACTAGAATTATTTTTTTTTAAATTTTTAAAAAATTAGTTTTTTCATATATCAACGATTAATTTCAAAAATCATTTTTAAATTTTATTTTTTTAAACTTTATTAATTCTAATCATTATTTTTCGTAATTATATGCAAATTTCAAACTGAATAGAATTATTTAATTACGTTTTTGAAAAAAATAAATGTTGAAATTTAATTTTTTTATATATCAAAAATTTTCAATTTTTTAAAAGTATTTTGCTCCAAAAACAATAAATATTCTGATTACCTATTTTAAAATCCTCAAAATGATATGTAATTTATTTAAAAAATTAAAATTTATTTTTTAAAAAATTTTATAAATATTTGGTTACGAAACTGATGACCGTTTTTTCCATTCGAGAACCTGCCAAATCGCGTTCAAACATTCCGCAACTTGCGAGATCAGGTTTGTTTGTTTTACGATTCCTTAATTTTGTACTTTTTTCTTATTTTTAAATTCGCTTTTTAATTTTATATATTAATTCTCCACAATCCTGATCCGATTTTCCGATTGAATAGTTTGATTTTTATATAAAAATGAAGCAATTATAATTTTATTTCCGGGTTATTTCAATATTGATTTATCTCGTCGAACATCCGTGAAAAAATTGGATTTTCATATATCATAAATTTAGAAACTTGTCCATTGTCGAAATCGCTTTAAATTCCTAGATGACTCATTTTCGGTTTTTTCGATGAATCGCGTTTTCGAAAGTTTATTTTTTATATAAATTTTTACATTTTTCAGGTCGCCTAGATCTCTCTAGAATGAGTTCGCCATCGAGACAAATTAAATGCGTAGTTGTTGGAGATGGAACAGTCGGTAAGACTTGTATGTTGATTTCCCATACGACAGATTCCTTTCCGAGAGAATATGTGCCAACAGTGTAAGTTTTTAATTTTTATATTTTCATAAACTGTAATTTCCAGGTTTGACAACTACTCAGCTCCGATGACTGTTGACGGACAAGTTGTGAACTTGGGACTCTGGGATACCGCTGGGCAGGAGGACTACGACAGACTCAGGCCACTCAGTTATCCGAGCACCGACATCTTTATTCTTTGTTTCAGTGTTGTTTCCCCAGTTTCTTTCGATAATATTTCCACCAAATGGATTCCGGAGATAAGGAAGTGCTGTCCAGATACTCCTATACTCTTAGTCGGTGGGTTTTTTAAACTAAGGTAAAACTGGCGACCTAGAGAAAGCAAATTCAAAATCATCTTTTGAAGCAAACTAGCTATTTTTTCACATCCAAAATTTACTACTTTTGATGAGAAATATTTTAAAACATTAAAATAAAGTAAATATATCAAGCTTTATATATCGCGCGTCGAAAAAGCGCAAACGAATTCGCTTGCTGATCAACGAACTCCCGATTAGAAATTTCGGGATTCGTTTTTCTGTGTTAATTTTACAGTTCATAGTAATTATCACAATTATGTACGAACGTCAAATTGATGATATATATCTAAGTAGATTTTTCGAGAAAGTAACCAAAATATGGAAGTTTAGAATCGAAACTGAAAAGCTTTATTAATCGTAAACCTCCATTTTAATAGTTTTGAATTGATATATGATTTGTCTTGGCAAGCCACTTGGAAAAACTATTTTCTAATATAATATTGACGATGTAAATTCAGGAACGAAGATTGATCTCAGAACTGATCCGGCAACTCAAAACAAACTTCATGCCGACGGCAAAAATCCAATACCTAAGAATCATGGAATCAAATTGGCGAAGAAGATCAAAGCAGTCAAATACATGGAATGTAGTGCCTTGACTCAAGAAGGTTTGAAAGATGTCTTCGTGGAGTCCGTTAGAGCCGTAATTTCTCCAAAACCAGAAAAATCAAAGAAATCTTGCAACATTCTCTAAGCCAAATTCTCAGATGCTCAATTCAAAAGTTACCATTTTTGTAAATATCCTACTGCAAGAATCGAGTTGCCTTATTATGCTACGTTTTGTTGATTCAAAGTTGCGTTTATAAATTATTGCTTCTTTAAAGACCAAAAATATTGACAAGTTTAAAAATCAGGGTTGCTGATGGAAAACTAAATTGGAAAATCTGGATAATTTCGGAGATGTTTGTTAAAAGTAGTGTCAGATTTGAAATTGGTTTTTTGAATTTCGCAAGATTAGATTTATTTTGAAAATAGTGAAAGTTTTATTTGGTGTGAAAAAGTTGTAATTTTTATATTTGGTGTGGTTTAAACGACTGTTCTATTTCCATTGTGAACGACCTAGAGTTGTTCGAAAGCATTGTTACTTGAGTTCCTTGTACTTTGTGTTTTGATTAAGTTACTTCCTAGGATTAATGTAGGTTGTTGTTGGATAAGGAAGGAATTATCCCTAACTTCGAGTCTATGTAGAACACGTCAAAGTCCACAGTATTATTGAATAAACATTTCTCTTCACAGATGGCCCTATTTCGTCATTAAGGAGATTCTAGTTTCCTTTGGATTAATGATTATTTATTATTCTTAAGATAGAAAACAAAAGTATATTGATAATTTTGAATAAAATAGTAAGGATACGATTTATATATTTCCTAAGGTTGTGATTTGCCCGGCCAAATTACAACGTCGGTTTCCATTGTTCAATTTGCCCGGCCAAATTACAACCCTAATATTTCCTCATATAATAACCAGAAATCCTCACTTATACCCTACAGTACCCTACAGTATCCTACTGTCCCTGATATCCAAACTGTCACTTCAGATCTTCTCTTTTTAATATAGTTTTTTGTCTTAGTAATTACTTTCATCTTTTGTTGAATAAGAAAGATAAAAACAGAAATTTTTTATCATCCGGCTGACTAATAGATGCTTATCAAATTTCCCTCATTATTGATCGAATTGTCAAGACATAAGCTGATTTCATAACATTTTAATATTTATTTAAATCATGGAATCAGTTGAATTGAGTACTTCGTGACTATACGAATATCAGTATCTAACGCAGTTGTCGATTTCGAAAGTTTTGAATTCGAACAAAACTGTTAATTCCGAAATTTTGAAAAAATGGAGAGTTGTGATATTTTTCGCATTTTTATTGTTAATGATCGAAATGAAATTGTCTGATTTAATTGTTTTTTAAATGAACTTTATTTTAGTAAAACAACATTACTTTGAACTTAATTTTTGCAGAAATGAATCTAAAATTAGAATTTAGAATTTAGAATTTAGAATTTAGAATTTAGGAATTTAGAATATTTAGAATTTAGAATTTAGAATTTAGAAATTTAGAATTTAGAAATTTAGAATTTTAGAATTTAGAAATTGACTTCAGAATTCTGAATTCAGAAGACTAATTGGGAAATTTAAACGTGGACTTTTGAGACACAAGTAGTGCAGCACGTGAATTGGTCATCGTTGAAATTTACTTTTAAAATATTTCTAGAATTTTAATTCTTAATTTCTTCTGATCAATCACAATTTTTTAAATTAAATTTTTTCTTCAGATTGTTGGAATTTCTTTGTAATGGAATCACAATCAGGCAAAATCAAATGTGTAGTTGTTGGAGATGGAACAGTCGGTAAAAGGTGCATGGTGGAGACTTATACAAAAGGTGCTTTTCCAACGGAATATGTACCGACATTGTAAGTTTCTCATTTTTGTATATCTATGAACTGTAATTTCCAGGATTGACAACTACTCATCGTCGGTGGTTTTTGATGAACAAATTGTAAATCTAGATCTTTGGAATATTGCTGGGCTGGAGGACTACGACATACTCAGACCACTCACTTATCCTAGTACCGACATCTTTGTTCTTTGTTTCAGTGTTGTTTCTCCTTATTCGTTGGACAACGTTTTAAATAAATGGATTCCGGAGTTACAGCATCATCGTCCAGAAACCCCGATACTCTTAGTTGGTGAGTTTGTCCAATTAGAACTTGTAAACTTCTTAGACAAAAAACATTTTACTTGATTTGGTTGTTGAAGTAACTTCTAGCTGAAATTGTAGCTTACAATGTACAAATGCAGAATCTATATTCAATTACGTAAACGTTTTTCTGGAATGAGGAAGTTGGTTGAAGATATAAAAGCTCGTATCATAGATTAAGATAAAAAAAAGTGATTTCGCACATGTGTTAAGTGAATTTTCAACCAAAAAGTTGAAAAACGCTGATATTTTTTATGAACTTTATTGAGTTTATTAACTTTATTATATTTGAGTGTGGTATTACGTTGATTTTAATTACCTACTTAGGTTATTGCTGTATAGTTTCTAATTGATTTTCGAAAACTATTCCTACAGATTTTACACATTCTGAATTTCCTATGTAAGAATTTCAATTTTTTAAACTGATTTTTATAATTTACTTTGACTAAATAGATGGTTTTGCCGAAAATTCAATAACGTAAATTCAGGAACGAAGATTGACCTCAGAACAGATCCAGCAGTTCAAACTAGACTTGAAAAGAATAAACAGAAACCAATAACTAGAGATGAAGGAATCGAGTTAGCCAAGAAGGTCAAAGCAGTCAAATACATGGAATG
Source organism: Halicephalobus mephisto (assembly GCA_009193035.1). Lineage (NCBI taxonomy): Eukaryota > Metazoa > Nematoda > Chromadorea > Rhabditida > Panagrolaimidae > Halicephalobus > Halicephalobus mephisto. The sequence continues at coordinate 7,512 of SWDT01000115.1, read as the reverse complement.
TAGTGCCTTGACTCAAGAAGGTTTGAAGGATGTCTTCGTGGAGTCCATTAGAGCCGCAATTTCCTCAAAACTAAAAAAATCAAAAAAATCAAAGAAATCTTGCAACATTATCTAAGCCAAATTCTCAGATGCTCAATTTAAAAGTTACCATTTTGTAAATATCCTACCACAATAATCATCATGGCTTATTTACTTTTTGGTGGTTCGAATTTACTTTTTCAAAGATCAAAAATACTGAAATTTAAAGATTTTTCGCTGTAGGTCAAAATTTGAAAAATTCAAAAACTGAAGTTTTTAAAAAATTAACAATTTTAACAATTATTAATTATTTTTTCAAAAAATAAATATTGAAGGAAAAAGGATCGGTAGATAGGGTGATGAATACTCACAAGGAAACTTACTCTGTTCAAAGTGGTCTTTTGGAATGAGTTATATCGTTTTTTAGCTCTTAAAATGCTGACTCAGAATCTTTATTCTGTTTTTGCTAAACAATCTTTTGAAACGAGATAATCAAGTGCTGTGACCAGTCATCGCTATATATCAACTATTTATTCTAAAAAAGAACACGACCTTCGGCAAATGTAAGGGATTCTGGCCTCTTCCCTTAATTGACAATTGTTAACTGGTTACTTTATTCCAGTAGTCAACAATACAAAGTAATTAACAACAACTCTTCAAGATTTCGTCCGGTTCTGTAGCGTCGCTCCTGTGTTCCTCCGATTCTGCCTGTCGTTTGGCGCGCAAATTGAGTTCTTGCATCTCCAGGGTTTTCGTGCTAGGAGTCTTCTCGCTTCCTGCGACAGCAAAAGACAGTACCGCTTCGAGGAGTTATCTTCGTATCGTGATCACAAGGCGTTTTAGTATTTTAAAAAATACTTAAATTAATGATCACAACAGTCCCTAAATTCTATTATTATATTTTTTATGGTTTTTTCCTCATTAAATTTCAGCAATTGATGAAGATCATAATGAAAATTTTTTAAGAAAGCCATATTCGAAGATTAAAAAGTACTATTAAGGTATCTAAGGTCCTTAAGATTTCAAAAAGTTTCGTTAATATTGGAAAACGGTAATTTTAAATATCTATTTATCCGGAGCTCGTAATTTTATCGTATTGTATATTCTAAACCACTTTTATTATTTTTATTAAAATTTTAAATGCCGATTTAATCAAAATTAAATTTAAAAAATTTTGGTAGAAAATTCATCAACAATATCGACCTTTCATAACCTCATTTTTGTCGTATTTAATTTTCAGCAACATGTTGAGTTATGTACAATAGATGGAGCAAATAAAGTAGTCATTTATAAAATCTAGTCACTTTAAAGATTATAGATAACTTGTTGCTTTTCTGTGCGAAATAGGAATAAAATTTGTAAAATGTTGAGTTATGTCGGTATTTTTTTCGACAATATCAAATTCGCAAAAAATAACACGGACGGCGTATTTATTACGGTTTTAAAATTACTAATTAGATCAAATTTTAAAAAGTAAAAATTAACTTTATTCCTGACAATTTTGTCACAAATGTCAAATATTCATGAAAAATATGACAATTGTGTTATATTTCGCAATTTTTACGAAACCAAAAGTAAAGTTTTTTATGTATAAATAGTTCATTGTTGTTTGTAAACAACTATACACAAAAAAATACATGTTATATAATATATCCGATAAATTAAAATCATTTTAATGTATTTTTTTGTGTTTATTGTTACTGCGTACATGTAGTTTTAGTGTTGTATAAAAATTAACATTTATCGCGTCTAATATGCAACATCTATGAATTCCTCATGTCCAAAACCGTATTCTAGATATCTCGTTTATGAAATTTTCTTGGATTTTAAATTTTGGATCTCTGAACTTTTATATTGATATTCCAAGTCACAATTTCCATCGCTAATGAACTCAGAACCTCGAAAACCTATCTTTTGGATCGTCGCTGGGGAATCTGGATCCGCGTGTAGACACAAATATGTGAAAATAACTTTATTGAAGCCACAAGCACGAGATAAATTACAACTCTATCAAAATTATTGCGCAATCTCAAAATCGTCACTAATCCGCAATCGTACGCCTTCCGTTGGTCCTCAGGGTAGTTCCCTTCGGGACCAACGCTGTGTGGCTCCCACTCAAATAGATAGTGTACAATCCAACACTATCATTCGCTATTGGATCTCCTTAGATCGTGTTCAACCGAGAAAACAATTTTTGTTTTCTTAGAAGACCGTCAGAATTCGTGTTTCTGCTCTTGTTTCGTAAAGGACATGATTTTAGTATTGCATTTCATCCCGGATTATAAAAAATATAAAAACTAGCAATCTATAAGGAATCTAGTCCGGCACAGGGACATGTAAACGGTGAAAACTGACGATATATGATGGTGAACTTCGGCATCTCCTCTTAAGGCATGATTTCAGAAGCCGGTGCTTGAAAAAAGTAGAACATCTCAAGGTGTAAGTATTTCTGGAAAAGTAAATGAAATCAGTTGGACTTCATCTAATGGAGTTATAAGATTCTAAACTTCTGAATCCAGGATTCTGAATTTCCGGATGCTGAAGACTACTTTCACTTTTCATTTAAAATCTGCAGTCTATGGGTCTGGTTACCGTATTCTATATACTTTTTATAAAAATCTGAAGGGTAGTTTTTTTGAATTAAAAAATAAACAAAATTACACAACATGTATCAAAGACGGTTTTATTTGTTTACTGATATTCATTCTTCACAGATTTTGGTATTGGGATTTCCGCCGATTAACAATGATCCAAACGAAGGCGACGACAACGAGGGTCAGGATGAACAGAGCAAAGGCGATCCAGAAGAGCAGTTCCCAGTTTGTCTCGGACTCTTTTTGCGTTTCTTCGACTGGCCCCGCAAGAGACGAATTCGAACCCTTGGGGAACATTATGTCGAAGAATTCAGATTCCTTGGTCACGATTTTACGACTACCAGCGATTCTGAAAAGTAATATAAAAAAGATAAAAATTAAACCACCAGCTTGAGTTTAACTACGCACGTTCCGAGCAGCTAGAGAAATTGAAAAAACCAAACCGGCAGTTCGCACCTATTTCTGCACGTTCCGAGCATCTAGAAAACTTACTTGGGGAACTGTTCATGCCAAAATTCAACAGCTCTTCTGTGGTAGTTGTCCTTCATCCCGGGGTTTTCGAGAGTAGGGTCGGGGTAATCGATTACGAAATAATTCAACTTCGTGGCGTCAAACTTGTCCCACTTTCGTTCGGAAGTATTCGGAGTACCGTGATTGATGAAGTCGGCGAAAATCTGGCTGTAGAGATACTGGATCTGCTTGTCTTTGGCAGTGAAGTTCCCGAGGTGCTGGCCCACCAAGTATATCTAGAACTGAGGGGTTAGTAAAACTAAACACCAAAAATGTTTTACGAAATTGTCTCAACACGAATTTCCAGGTTTTTAGAAATCTCCAGAATCCCTAGTTTCAAACAGTTTTACGACCTTCCATTGGATTCTGGAGAATTCCGAAATTTGCGAAAATTTACGGGATTTCTCAAAGTTCTAGAAAAATCGAAAATTCACCAATTCCATAGCGTGTCCAGGGGTTTCTTCTCTCGTGGGTTGACAAATTCCCTTTCCAGCGGCAAAGGCGTCTCCGATATCCTCGTATTCGAATTGATAAACGTAAACTGGAGCTCCTTGGTTAGCAGCACTGACGGCGAGCTCCATCTGAGGGACGTAGAACAGTATGTCGTCGTTGAGGTTCAAAGACCGGGAAGCTGTGAAAAGTAAAATCAATGCAAGGGCATGTTAAATTCAAGTTTTTGTATAAAATTGATATGTGGAATCTTATTAAACAAATTGTACAGATTTGATATATGAAGTTCCGTCAAATATAGGTTGCCTACGAATTTCATATATGAAAACTATTACTTGTGTTATACTCCACCATGCAGGCTTGCATTGCAGATTCGCTTGTAGCGTAGCTCTTAAACATGAGTAATTTGTAACACCAGTTTCGCAGAGCCGCCTGGGCGACCTCAGTGAGGGACTTGACAGTGTCCTTTGAATCCAGGAACTCCTTCGAAACAGTCCCAGTTAACAAAGGCATCGGTCTCCTGGACTTGTCCAAGACTTCATATATCGTCGGAAGCAGAGCTCCTTCTCCGTAATCGATGGAAACGACATAACGATAGCCTGCTGACTCGACTACCTTCTGGATCGACGAAATCTCCAAGGCAGATTTGTTCCTTAGACAGTTTAAAATACCCTCAACTGTCTCTAAATCTTCCCATTGAGGATCGTAAATATCCAAAGAAGTACATCCGACCTTCTGAGAAGTCATCCGAGAAGCCCCCTGATTTCTGTCCGGAATGAGTTCCTGGTATTCAATTCCACGAGACAGAATCGCGGCTTGTCGGAACATGTTCTGGATTGCTGGAGATATCGTCATCAAGTTGACGATGTTTGCTCCTCCAGAATGCCCGAGAACGGTGATTCTGTCCGCATCACCTCCAAATAGGTGAATATTATCCTTCACCCATTGAAGTTGGAATACAACATCTGAAAATTCAAGTTCATATATTGAATTAAGTTTTTTTTAAAATAATTATATGAAATTGTTTCAGAACTTATATTTCGTATAAATACTCGATTTTTATATATCAAAACTGTTTGAATTAATGATTCGATATGTGAAATTATATTATAAACTTTTATTACTTTCAAATCCAAACCTCACCATGAAATCCAGGATTCAGATCAGCAGACAACGGCAACTTCCAGTTTAAATTCAAAATACCGAATGCGACTTCTCTGAAGCTTGGAGTCACGAAGACGATGTTCCTACTAGAGTTCCCAAAATTGTCCACCAATATGTTGTGATTGAAGGTCAAAGGAGTGCCGAATCCGAAGTTTCCTCCGTAGATGTAGAAAGCCACAGCACATCCCCCTTTGGTTAAACAATGTTCATTGGTGTAGATGTGGGTCTGGATACAGTCTTCGTCCATCTTGAAGTCATCTGTGAGGGCTGTAGTTGTTGTAGAATTCCAGTAGCAAGATACAGTATACTCTGTCGTGTTGAGAAGACCATCCCAAGGCTTTCTGGGGACCGGCTTTTTGAACCTCAAGTCTCCAACCGGGGCTTCAGCCACAGGAATCGAAAGAAAAACATATCCCTCCACTCCGTTTTCCGTGACATGTTTCCTGCCACGAATAAAACCGGAATCTAACTTCTTAATTAACAGAGAGTCATCCGGGATTCCAGGATATGGTAGCTTTTGGGCTAAAGTTGAAGAAATAAGGGACAATAAAATTATTTGGGAGATCATTATTCTCGAATGAACAAAAAATAAACAAGGAAATTATGGCCCTCGATCTTTCATCGAACAGCAGATAAGGATGATCGGTGAGACTGATTTTTATGATTAGAAATATCAGTTCAAACATATCCTATCTGTGTCGAGATCTACAAAACGGTCATTATAAAAAATAAAAATAAAAATAAAAATGAAAATAAAAATAAAATTCAAAGCAAAATTACAAAATTTAAATGTTGCGCTTATATTTCACAATTCTGCTTTGAATTTTATTTTTTTATTTTTATTTTTATTTTCGACAACGATGGTTTCGTAGATCTCGATATAGAAATCAAACTTGGTTTCGCGATTTTACAATTGCATACATTAGCTATTGTATTACTGTAGTAATGGTGAAATTGTGGGAGATGATTTGATGACGCCCGGAAATTCTATGATCAAGCGGAAAATTGTTGGTTCCTACTGTCAGCAAATTCAAGGATGTTTATCTTAAAATAAGCACAGAACAAAGAGAAGAAAAAGTTCTCGTTTGATGGAAGTCAAATTCGGACAAGTTCGGAGCTGGATTTTCTCAAAAACTGTCGCTTTGATAATACGGACCAGTACTTTGTTTTATCAAAGTTAAAAATCAGAGTTCGAGGTCAAAGTTCAAATTTTTTAAGTTAAAATACAAATTATGAATCATGAGCGAATTAGAGAAATTTAGTTAAGTTTCAACTATTAATTTAGATAAAACATATTTTTGAAATTAAAAAATTGTGTTTTTAAAACGAAAAATCAGAATTTCGACCTCGAATCTTGAGTTTTAATTTTGATAAAAAAGATTTTTGAAATTAAAAAAATATGTTTTTTAAAATGAAAAATCAGAATTTTGAACTCGAATTTTGAGTTTCAATTTTGATAAAACAGATCACAAACGTCGGCTGACTAGACGGAGCTTTGAACTTTTTTCTAGGCCATTGGCGGTTTAATTCCGTCTTTTATTTTTGTGGTTTAATTTCATCTTTTATGCTTACACTATCGAAAACTTCATTATTGAAATTTATTATTTCATAAAATATGGATCTCTATAGCATATGCAAAAGTGGTTTTTAACTTGGTTTGATCCCAATCAGGATAGTGTTTAATAAATTTCGAACATTTAAAAATTTTATTAAATTTTGTTTTTTTCGAAATTTTATTAAATCTTGTTTTTTTCGAAATTTTGTTAAATTTTGTTTTTTTTTGAAATTTAAAGAAATTTTGGAATCTTTAAAAATCCATCCGGAACTTTCGGGATGAATATCTCAAATCTCAAGTTCTAAAAAATTCTAAAAATTTTTTTATTTTTTAATAATGAAGTTTTAAAATCAGTTTCTAAAATTTTTGAATTTTAAACTTTTGTGAAATGTTACAAAATTTTTGAACATACTAATTTTTAGAAATATAATTCTGCATTATTGATCATCAGACCATCTGCTGCTGTCCAGTTCGGCTTTTCTGATAAGAACAATCAATGAAACAAAATTTACGCATGTGGTTTGAAGTTTAATCTCTTATTTTACTTTTCTGTTCTGAGTTCTTCCGTCGATGTTAAAATGAACTTAATATTTTTATTATTAGCGATATATTTTACATCCATAGAAGCTCGATTTGCTTTCTCCGAAGATCCAGTTTCTAAGGATGTTGAATCCGATTTCACCATCAGGAAAATCAGGTTTTTTTATTTCAATAAGTTATTCGAATTATATTCGTCAACAACTAGAACTTCCACACCTAGTGGAAGATCTTAGAACCTCTGAAAATCTGCATAAATCTTAAAAATCAATACATTTCGTATGTGATTGGATGCAATATTATACATTAAAAATTCTAAATTTTAAGCAGATTTGGGGAATTCATTTTGAACTTCATTTCCTAACAAATTAAACTTTTACTTTTTCGAGATATTGTAATGTTTTCAGTTCTGGTTCTATTAGAGGAAGGACATTGAGACTGCAAGGAGTAAACAGGCTATGTTTCTGTCCGTCCATCGCCGATCCCCGGTTGGGTCGCTCAGTTCAATGCCCCCTGTTCCTCGCACTCCCTGGCTCGTCTCCTAACCCACGACTACTCCGTGTCCTGTTACTGGACTTCCTCCGCCACTTCCTACAATGCGGCGGACTTGCAATGGACGAGGACTGTTTTGCAAGTTCATATCTTCACGAACAGATACTGTCTGGAATCCGGGGCTGTCGGTGA
>SWDT01000114.1:114519-146929 GCA_009193035.1 Halicephalobus mephisto | reverse complement strand
AATTGTACTCCACGTAGTCAGTAAACAAGTTCTTAGTTAAAAAGTAAGTAATTCATTTCGCGTTAGGACCGGTAACTTTGGCTTATGTATAAAAAAATAAAAAAACCGGTCTTAACACGAATTTTTTAAAATTACTTTTTTTACCTAAAAGTTTAATAATTTTGTAAATAGTCAATTTTTAGTTAAAAAGTAAGTAATTCATTTCGCGTTAGGACCGATAATTTTAGTCTATTTATAAAAAATTAAAAAACCGGTCTTAACACGAATTTTTTAAAATTACTTTTTTTACCTAAAAGTTTGATAATTTTGTAAACAGTCAATTTTTAGTTAAAAAGTAAGTAATTCATTTCGCGTTAGGACCGGTAATTTTGGCTTGTTTATAAAAAATTAAAAAATCGGTCTTAACACGAATTTTTTAAAATTATTTTCTTACCTAAAAGTTTGATAATTTCATTAATAGTCAATTTTTAGTTAAAAAGTAAAAATTTTAATTTTTCATTTTTTTAAAATTTAAAATTTTTAATTTTTTTAAACTTTTTTAAAATAAAATAATTTTATTTTTTATTTTTTTTAATAAAAATTTGTTATTTAAAAATAATTATGAATGAAAAATACCACGTTAGAGAAATTGAAACATTCTGTAGATTCGGGGCTGTCGTAAATTTGAAAATGAGTCATAAAATCGAAATTGGATACAATAAAAAGTGAAAATTATGGATTACAAGTTGTGGAAAAAGAAAGGTGGAGAAAATTGAAAAATTTCATGGCAACGGAAAAGGTAATTTAATCGTCGCTGGTTGTTTGGTTCGTGATAGGACGTTTCTGTCCTGAACATTTATGTTCTTATTTTTACAATTTTAATTTAAAAACTAAAAACAAAAAATTATTTAAAATAATTTTGCATTTTTTATATAGTGTTTTAAAAACAATTTAGATAAGTTTTAACTTTTAAAAAAATTTTTATATAAAATCCGAAATATTATTGAAATCCAGAATCAGTCTCCAGAATCCTGGATTTTGAGAATTAACTTCTGATTCTGATTTCAGATGCAGAATCTAGAGGTTTTATTATAGTATTATAAGTACTTTTTTTTAGTTTAAACTCTAAAATTGGAACAAAGATATCTAAAATTATTTTTGCGATATTCAATTCGAAAGATAAGTGCTTAGATCGAAGTACCTGAAACCATAGATTCAGAATCTAAAGTCAAAATCCGAAATTTTGAAGATTAACTTCAGATGCAGAATCTAGAAGTTTCATTACAGTACTATAAGTACTTTTTTTAGTTTTAACTCTAAAATTGGAACAAAAATCTTTGGGACGTAAATGCTTCAGATATAAGAATTATTTAACTCAGAATCCTGGATTCTGAAAGTTAATTTTTGATTCAGAATCTAGAGGTTTCATTACAGTATTATAAATATTTCTTTAGTTTTAAATTTAAAATTGAAACAAATCTTTGGGACGTAAATGCTTCAGATATAAGAATTTTTTAACTCAGAATCCTGGATTCTGAAAGTTAATTTTTGATTCTGATTTTTGATTCAGAATCTAGAGGTTTTATTACGGTATTATAAATATTTCTTTAGTTTTAAATTTAAAATTGAAATAAAAACGTCACATAACTGTCTGGTCTTGTGTCGAGTTCCAAACAAAAAAACAGATTACTTAACTGAATTACGGTTGTCGAAATTTTAATCAATTTTACAAAAAAAATTTAAATTTAAAAAAAAATTTAAAAATAAATAAAATTCATATGGAAGAAATTTTAGAAAAGAAACTTCGAGGACACTCGTCGGCGAGAAAAAGCTATCACTGCCTCATCCGTCCTCATAAACCCCGTTTGAAGTTGAATTTAAAGAAGGCACTAAAATGCCGACGGAAAACTGAAAACGAGACAGATGGGAAACAGGCAAAAGTGGCCCTTTATCCACAAAAATTTCAATCCCAATTAAAAGTTTCGAACTTTCTCAATGAATATCTTCCAGAAATCCAATAGGAGATTTTGACGCTTTCAGGATTCTCATGGAAGTTTCTGAAAATTTTTAGGATTTTTAAAAACTTCTCAAATTATCTAAAACATCAAATTTTTGAACTTTCTTTATTTTAGGTAATTCTAGAACTTTCTAAAATATTGAAGAAAGTCGTGTCGAGACTATTTCGTAATAATTCTTATTAGTTCTAAAACCTTATTTAAAAAACACAATCTAAAACTGAAAATTTTTAGGATTTTTAGGATTTGTAAAAATTTCTCAAATTATCTAAAACATTAAATTTTTGAAATTTTTTAATTTTAGGTAATTCTAGAAGTTTCTAAAATACTGAAAAAATTCGTGTTCAGACTATTTCGTAATAATATTTGTTAGTTCTAAAACCTTATTTAAAAAACACAATCTAAAACTGAAAATTTTTAAGATTTTTAGGATTTCTAAAAACTTCTCAAATTATCTAAAACATCAAATTTTTGAACTTTCTTTATTTTAGGTAATTCTAGAAGTTTCTAAAATACTGAAAAAATTCGTGTTCAGACTATTTCGTAATAATTTTTTTAGTTCTAAAACCTTATTTAAAAAACACAATCTAAAACATCAAATGTTTAGGATTTTTAAAAATTTCTCAAATTATTTAAAATAAAGAATTCTAGAATTTTCTAAAATCTTGAAGAAATTTGTGTCTAGACGATTTCGTAATACTACTTATTTGTACTTTTCACAATAATGTGATCGAAATTTGTATTCGGAATTTATTAAAAAATCAAAAATTAATTTCGCAAAGAACATTGTCGGAAACAACAGATGCAACTGACGCCGTCGGTGGAGGCGAAACCAGCAACATCGTCCTGAAAAAATACCGTAAAACGAGAAAAAAGTAAAAATAAATTGTTACTTTTTGACGATTTGTAGCAATAGCCCAAGATCCACAACAACCGTCACAACGATGAGTTATGTCTCCGGAGCTACAGGCGGCGTTGGTGCTGATGCCGTCGATCAAGACGCTGAAAACGGCTCTTCTGGTGCAGGCTGAAAGTAATCCAATTATTCAACTCCCAGTAAAAACCCCTTCACTACAAGTAATCCTTTGAGATCAATCATATATGAATCTGAAATGCAATAAATATGTTCAGAATCTGTAATTCAATTTTATTAAACATGTTTCTGAAACAAGATAATCCGAAAAATCCTTAAATCTACGTCTTTTTTATTGTTTTTGATTTTGAAATCAAAGAATCAACTGGATATTCTTAATCTCCAGGAAAAATACACCTAATTATGGAAGAAAATTATTAAAATTAATAAAATCAAAGTAGAAAATGAACATGATGGAAATAGCTAACTAGATATTCACCTAACAGATGAGCTCATTTTCTTCTATTTTTTCGTATTTCTGATCAATTTTTCGAAAAACTAATTTGATTCATTTAATCTCCAGGAAAAATACACCTAATTATGGAAGAAAATTATTAAAATTAATAAAATCAAAGTAGAAAACGAGCGCAGTGAAAATAGCTAACTAGATATTCACTTAACAGATGAGCTCATTTTCTTCTATTTTTCCGCATTTCTGATCAATTTTCCAATTCTCAATTAACCCCATTTAAAGATATTCCTAACTTTGAAAAATCACCAAAATTAACTACTTTGAATCAGAAAACGAACGATTTCTAAGTTAACAATCGAAAATTCGTTCAAAAAATAAGCGAATTTACTCAATAAATAAGCGAATTTACTCAAAAAATAAGTGAATTAATTCAAAAAATAAGTAAATTAATTCAAAAATAAGCGAATTTATTCAAAAAATAAGCGAATTAATTTAAAAAATAAGCGAATTCGTTCAAAAAATAAGCGAATTTACTCAAAAAATAAGCGAATTCGCTTTTATTTTTCCATTGCGCGATTTAAAAAATTCCCCAAATTTATTCGATTTTTTGTTTCCAGAAAAGGATTTAATAAAACTTGAATTCAGATTCTCAATATCCGTCAGATAAGCTACAGTATAAACCACAACTTGCTTCAGAAGACGACTTGGAGTAAAGCAACTTGTCAGATCCCCATTCTTTGAAGACACTTACAGAAAGAACATCCTCCTTGAAATTGAGCACCAGCCACAGAAATCAAGAAAATCAAAAAAACGATTTTTTTCATTTTTATTTTTATTTTTTTTTGAATTTTTTAAAATTTATATATTTTTGGAAGATCAAAAATTAAAAAAATTCTGATTCAATGTTTACTTGAGAAATTCAGAAAAAAGTGAATCAGGGTAAAATTTTGTTTTTTTTCCCACTTTATTTTTCCAAAATTCTAAAATATAAAAATTCATAAAAAAATCAAAATTTAAAAAAAATCAAAAATGAAGTTGGTTGTTTTTTTGATTTTCTGTTTTCTCATCGTTGCCTCAGGCCAAATACAGAATTGCAGAACTAGTAAGTATTATTATTAATAAAATTAAAAAATTAAAAATTAATAAAAATTTAAAAATTAAAAATTAATAAAATTTAAAAAATCTAAAAAATTAATAAAATTAAAAAACAAAATTTTTTAAAATAAAAATTAATAAAAAAATAAAATGAAACAATTTTTTAAAAATTTAAAAAATAAAATTATTTTAAAAAAACTAAAATAAAATTATTTTTTTTTGAAATTGAATTTCGAAAAATTAAAATTTTTAAATTAGTTATTTAAAAAACTATTTTTCTAGCTTGTACCCGGAATGCCGTGTTTTCCGTGGATGTGGACGGACAAAGGGCCAACGCCAGGTGTTCTGACGGGAACAACCTTCTCGGACGTTGTGAAGGCTGCTGTGAAGCTTGGGGGCTTTCCAGAGGTGATCACAAGGTATTTTTATCTTTAAAACTAGAATTCTCACCTACAGTATATTTTCTTTTTCGATTTGCATTAATTTCAAAATTATTTTTAAAAAATTTATTAAAATTTAAAATTTCGGAAATGTTTTTAAAAATTTTCGAAAATATTTCTAAAAAATTTATTAAATTTTGAAATTTCGGAAATGTTTTTAAAAATTTTTATTAAATTTTCGAACATTCTAAAAACTTGAAAATTTCAAAATTATTTTTAAAAAATTTATTAAATTTTTAAATTTTTAAAATATTTCTAAAAAATTTATTAAATTTTTAAAATATTTCTAAAAAATTTATTACATTTTAAAATTTTAAAAATATTTATAAAAAGGTTATTAAATTTTCGAATATTCTAAAAACTTGAAAATTTTAAAAATATTTCTAAAAAATTTATTAAATTTTAAAATTTTAAATTTTCGGAAATGTTTTTAAAATTCAAAAATCCTGAATTAAATCCTAAAATTTTTCACAGAAATCTAATTTTATAAATAAATCTTTCCAGAATGACATCAGCGGTTTCATTGCTTCTGACGGAAGAACCTGTGTCTGCTGTGAGAGATCCTGTTGATCGATGAACTCCCGTCAATCAGAAATCGAATTATCTTCCGATTTATTTAATTTTACTAAAAATAATTATTTTCGAAATTAAAAGCAATAAAAATTTCCCGTCAATTAAAAATCCGGATTTAAAATCGAAAGTAAAAATTTTCTTTCAATTTTTGTCGGAACTGTTTTTGGATTTGAGAAGATTGGAGATCATTCGGAATAAAGCGGTCAGGAGCCGGATCGGAAAACTTCAATTTTCCGAATTTCCTGAAAGAAACAAATTTTTTCTGAAAATTTCGAGGTCTATTTTCTCTTTTAAGTATCATGTTTTTTTTAAATTATAAAATAAAGTTTTTTATAAAAATCATAAGAAATTTCAAAAATTTTTTTTAAATTTTTTAAAATTAAAAAAATTTTATTTTTAAAAATTATTTAATTTAATCAATATTATATAATTTTTCGAAATTTCTTTTATTAATATATCTACTAAGGTTATTCTTCTATTTTACATATAAAAAAACTAATTTTAAACCATTTTTAAAAAAATAATTAAAATTAAAAAAATTTTATTTTTTAAAATTATTTAATTTAATCAATATTATATAATTTTTCGAAATTTCTTTTATTAATATATCTACTAAGGTTATTCTTCTACTTTACATATAAAAAAACTAATTTTAAACCATTTTTAAAAAGATATTTGAAATCCTAAAAATTTTCCTTAACACGTTCAGTAATTTTCGAATCCTTGGCGTTCCGTTCCGAAGCTCGTTTACTTTATTTCGTAATTTAAAAAACTGTTTCTTTTTAGATCTTACTTGAATTATTCTTTACTTTTTTATTTAAAATTAAAAAAATATAATTAAAGTTATCCGAATTTAATAAAAAAATAATTATCAAAATTCATTAACCATTAAATTCGAAATTTGAATTTTTTCACATCTTAAATTTTTCTTAATTAAATTTTTAAATTTCTTTTTTTTTAATTTTCTTAAAATTTACATTTTTTTATTAAAGAAATTTTTTAAAATTAAATAAAATTAAATTTAAAAACATTTTTAAACTTTTTTAAAATTAATTTTTTAAAAATTTCTAATTAGTTTTATATCGAAAATTTATCTTTGATAATTATTAATTTAAGATATTTTTTTTATTAATTTTTAAATATTCAAAAAATGAAGGACAAATGTCTTCAAATTTGATTTTTTAACAAATCTTATGTAAATCAATAAAGTCAGAATCTATGGGATTTTTTGTCTGGATTCCCATAAATTTTCATATTCGAAGAACATCGTCCTTGAAATTCCGTCCAAGCTTGATTTATCCTGTTTCAAAAATATAAAAACTTCGTAATGCGATATTTGTTCTGATTTTTACAATTTTAATTTAAAAACTAAAAACAAAAAATTATTTAAAATAATTTTACATCTGTTATATAATGTTTTAAAAACTATTTTAGATAAGTTTTAACTTTTAAAAAAAGTTTTATATAAAATCCGAAATATTATTGAAATCCAGAATCAGTCTCCAGAATCCTGGATTTTGAGAATTAACTTCTGATTCTGATTTTAGATTCAGAATCTAGAGGTTTCATTACAGTATTATAAGTGCTTTTTTAGCTTTAATTCTAAAATTGGAACAAAGATATCTAAAATTATTTTTGCGATATTCAATTCGAAAGATAAGTGCTTAGATCGAAGTACCTGAAACCATAGATTCAGAATCTGAAATCAAAATCCGAAATTTTGAGGATTAACTTCAGATGCAGAATCTAGAGGTTTCATTACAGTACTATAAGTACTTTTTTTAGTTTTAAATTTAAAATTGGAACAGAAATCTTTGGGACGTAAATGCTTCAGATATAAGAATTATTTAACTCAGAATCCTGGATTCTGGAAGTTAATTTTCAATTTTTCTAATACACGGTCAATTTCGAAATATCCATCACGCAAAACGAAAATTACAACATATATTGTTTAAATTTTTCGAAATTTTCCAACAATTCGTGTCGAGACAATTTCGCAGAAAGATTTGTGATTTTAAAAATACTATAATTTTTAGATTATGGAAATATCAACGGTGATTTGGCTTTTTTTGTTTTTATTTTTCTTCAAAAACGTAAAAGGAAAAAGAAATGATTGTCAAATTTTCGGAGATTGCGAATTTTCCAGTGAAAATTTCAAATTTTTGCCTGAATTTTCAGAGAATCTGGATGACGAACGACCAGTTGTCAATAAAAGTTCGTTAATTTATTATTTAATTTATTGAAATCTCAAAAGTTTAACATCAAAATTAAGTCTGCAGCTTGCTCGCAACATTCTGGCAGGCCGGTCGATGTCAACAGCAAAATTAAGTCTGCAACTTGCTCGCAACGTTTAGACAAACCGGTCGGCGTCAACATCAAAATTAAGTCCGCAGTTTTCTCGCAACATTCTGGCAGGCCGGTCGATGTCAACATCAAAATTAAATCTGCAACTTGCTCGCAACGTTTGGACCAATTGATCGGCATCGGGATCAAATTTAATTTCCGTACAGTAATTGACTAGACCAACTTGCCGAAACGTTGCGGGCAAGCTGCAGATTTTATTTTGATTTTAACTTTAATATCGACTTGTCTGCCGAAACATTCCGAGCAAATTGCAAGTTTTACTTTGATTTCGAAATCTTTATAAATATCGACTTGTCTGCCGGAATGTTGCGGGCAAACTGCAGATTTTTGTTTTTTTGCTTTTGATGTCGACCTCGGGGATAACCTACTAGGATTTAAATCAGCAATATTTATGTGTAATAATTTCGAATATTTTCAAAGTTATTTTTTTTCGAAATTATTTCAAAAATTCAAATTTACAGTAACCTTGAGGATTCCTTACCGAAAAGAATCCAACTCTAAGAACGACGACATCCAGTGGGCTTTCCGTAAAGCAGATCAATTATTCAACGAAACAGAGAAAATTCTGATTTCAAATCTGTCTCCGGTGGACAGAATCAGACACGTCCCGAGCCAGTCCTGGGCCCTCCACGCCGCTCCAGATGCCGTCGCTCGAAAAAGAAGTTTTCCGGCTTTTGTGGCTCTTCTGGCAACGAAGAAAATTTTCACAACTACAGGAGTAATCTCGGATGAATTACATCCAGAATTGGAAGCTGTTTGTCCTCGGGATACGGTGCAATTTTGCGGAAACGGAAAATACCGGTCTTTCGACGGAAGTTGCAACAACGTCGCGAACCCCATGTGGGGGGCCTCCTACTCCCCTTTCCAGAGATTCATCGAAGCGGATTACGGTGATTCTGTTTCTTCTTTGAGGTCTTCGAAAATTCCAAACAAGAATTTGCCAAACGTCAGATTTCTGTCTTTTTCGCTTTTTAGAGAACCTTCGAAAAAAAGGTACTTGACCTCCTTAACCTCCTTGACCTCCTTGACCGCTCACTGGGGTCATTTCGTCTACACCGACCTCGTCCAGATCACTCAAGTCCAACTTCTGACAGAAGAAAGAAGCTTTCCAATCCCATGTTGTAGAAAAAGCCCGATTCGTCATCCGGAATGCGCCTCCATAGAAGTCCCCAAAGGAGATCCGAGATTAGCCGACTTCATCGACTGCATCCCTTACACCAGGTCAGTCATCGCCCCGAAAGAAGGATGTCCTCTGGGAAAAAGAGAACAAGCAAATTTGGCCACTAGTTTTTTGGATGGAAGTAACATATACGGTAGTTCTTCCGGAAGAACAAACAAATTAAGAAGTTTCAGAGACGGTAAATATTTTAATTTGAAATTATTTCGTAATTTTATATTTTTTATATAGATCTTTGACGAAAATTCAGACATTTTTAAACCCTAAAAAGTCATTCGAACTACAGTAATCAAGTCCGTGGATTCTGAGTCTTCGAAGTCTAAAGGCCAACTTCCAGTCTGACTCCAGATTCCATGGATCGGATTACTGTATTTCAAGCGTGACAGGACGTTTCTGTTCCTATTTTTACAATTTTAATTTAAAAACTAAAAACAAAAAATTATTTAAAATAATTTTGCATCTGTTATATAGTGTTTTAAAAACTATTTTAGATAAGTTTCAATCTTTTAAAAAGTTTTATATAAAATCCGAAATATCCTTAAAGTCGAGAATCAGTCTCCAGAATCCAAAATTCTGAGAATTAACTTCTGATTCTGATTTCAGATGCAGAATCTAGGGGTTTTATTATAGTATTATAAGTGCTTTTTTAGCTTTAACTTTAAAATTGGAACATAAACGTCACATAACTATTTTAAATACTTTTTAAAATTCTAAATTTTACTCTGAAAATTCACAAAATTACGTCGAATTACTTTTACTATTTTTATATCAGGTCAGCTTCTGACTTCGACAAAAACAACTTTCGATGATGTCTTCCCTCCAACCCTGGATTCAGTGGAAGCATCTTTCTCGACGAGTTGCGCTCCTTCTGCTGGTCGCACTTGCTTCCTCAGTGGTTCTGAACATGTAAATTTCCTACCGACAACGACGGCCCTTCATACTGTTTGGATTCGACAACATAATAAGATCGCTAATCAGCTTCTTGTAAGTTTTTATTAACTTTTCATATATGAACTTCTATTGTCTTTTCACATATGAAGTTTTATTAACTTTTCATATATGAAGTTTTATTAACTTTTCACATATGAACTTTTATTATCTTTTCATATATGAAGTTTTATTAACTTTTCATATATGAAATTCAATTTTTAGCTCATCAACAAGCAATGGACAGATGAGCAACTCTTCCAAGAAGCCCGGAAAATCGTCATTGCTCAGATGCAACATGTTACTTACAATGAATTTCTACCGTTACTTGTGGGAAGAGAATCCTGGAAACGGTATGGATTAAATTCGAAGGAATCCTACAGTGAGCCGGACAGTTATAACCTACTCACTGATCCGAGTGTTCTGAATACCTTTGGAGCAGTGGTTGGACAATTGTTCTTCACTTTGATGGAAGACAGAATCATAGAGTACAATTCTCAAGGAACAAGGATTCCTGACAGACCTTTGAGTGAATTTTTCGATGACCCTTCGAGCATCGTTTTTGGAGACAAATTAAACGGGATTATGAGGGCTTTAATAAGAGAAAATCTGCCTAAAGTAGGACTCCAGATGACGGAGGAACTGAGGGAGAAGCTGTTCAGAAGCCACTCCAACTTCGGACTCGATCTTGCTGCTTTGATTCTCCAGACCGGACGGGACCACGGAATCCCGAGCTATACTGTATGGAGAGAAAAGTGTGGCGGGAAGAAAATCTCGTCATTTTCGGACTTGGCTAAAGACGTCCAGAATCCTTCTTTTCTGATTCCAGTCTTGGAGAAAAGCTTCCCGAGTGTCCACGATGTCGATCTTTTTATCCTCGGATTAGCCGAGAAACCTGTCCGTGGAGCCTTAGTCGGACCGACATTCAGCTGTATTCTGTCTCTTCAATTCAGAAAAACCAAAAAAGGAGACAGATTCTGGTACGAAAACAGCTTCCAACCGAGTTCCTTCACCGAGGATCAGCAGATGGAGATCAAGAAAACCACCATGGCCAGGATTCTGTGCGACAACACTGGACTTGGATCTGTTCAACCCAAAGTTTTCGAAGCTCCTGATCTCTACGAGTAAGTTTTTATTTATCGTCGAATCCGTAGGGTCCACGTGAGATGGAGATATTAGACCTCCAATATATCAACAATAATACCAGAAAACAACAACCATTAACAACGAAGACAATTAACGTTTTTCCAACTACTTAACAAATAAGGTTTTTCACTTTAGAACCTTATGAAAGAAGATAAGATATTAGAAAGCTTCAATATACCGACAGTAATATATATAGAGAATAATAATAACACGTAAAAACAAGAACGAAGATCATGTTCAATATTTTAAAAATTATTAGCGCACAGGAGTTTTCGTCTCGAGACCACGTGCGAGAAGGGAAGATAATCGAATTTTAATATATCAACAATAATATATAAAAAGTAATAATAATATATAAAAATAATTATCATCAATAACGATGAATTCAACATTTTAAAAATTATTAGCGCACAGGAGTTTTCGTCTCGAGACCACGTGCGAGAAGGGAAGATAATCGAATTTTAATATATCAACAATAGTGCACGAAAATAAATTAGGAAAAAAGCAATATTATAATTGCTATCGACGTTCTTCCCACCTACAGTAAGCCAACTGGTTGGTGCGCAGGTTATTTCGCTTCAGGACCGTGTTTTCTGAATTGGTTGTAATTCCATCACGGAAATACCGTTTCAGTAATTTTCATATATAAAATCAATAGTGAAATTTTGATTTTAGTAATTATCCAGTTGCTTGTAACTCGTCCATGCTTCCAGAACCGGATTTGAAAAAACACTGGGTCGACGACGGATCTCACATCGAGATGCCCGTCACGATGGCCACGATCAGGAAAGCCATCAAACTCGGGATGCTCGAAGTCGAGGAAAGAAGGAAAAGAGAAGCCAACAATATCCGGCTTTGTAAGTTTCATATAAAATCACATTATTACGAAATTTAAAAAATCAAAAACGAATTTTTCCGAAATCATCTCGAAGTGAATTTCCGGAAGTTTCTAAATTTTAGGTAAAAAATAGATCGATTTCAACAGCGAATTGCCAGATTTATCTTTTTTATTTTTGGAATTGAGGCAAAAAAAGTCAATTTTCATATTAATCGACCAGATTTGCCGTTTGTTAATTTCAAAACTGGTAAAAAATAAGACAAAAAAGCGCGAGTAAATTTCGGGAAAATTGCCAGATTTGCTACTTTTTAATTTCAAAACTGGTAAATTTGGAGAGAGTGTGCATAAGGACAGTGCGAGTCGGTTTCGGTAAAATTACCAAGCTTGTCGTTTTTCTGCTTTCACTCGCTCTTGCGCGGGAATTCAAAAACTCGAAAAATTACTAAAAATTTAAAATTCAAAAATGAATAAATATTTAAAGTAGTCTACAATTTTGGTTTTCTTGGTAGTTATTTCGTAGTTTTATTCGATTTCGAAATCGGTATTTTGGAGAGGTTTTCTGGATGGATTTAGAGATTTTTAAATTAGGATTACGAAATTTCTCACTTTCAAAAGTTATTACTTGTTAGATTACTGTAATGCACTCAAAACACCGTAGGCAGCACTGCAGTAACCCCATCGAAGACGGGTTACTTTCTCCGGATCGCAATTAACAAGTCCGAAATTTCAGACCAAGGGGAGTACCGGTCAGGAGACCCTGTTTACACTTATGGGAAGATGATGAAAGCCAAAAGAGAAGCTTCAGAAGTCTCCAAAATGTCAGCAGTGTTACTAGAATCCACGAAGATCCTTCTCTCGGGCCATCCGGAACTTCTGGACAACAAAATCCCTCTTCCTTTGAAGTTGGACAGACAGACCCTCCAGCGGATCCTCCCGAACATCGACGTCTCCACTTTCGTCAACAACTTCACAGCTCTTCTGGAAGGCGGGACGGTCGAGAAGTGTCTTCCGCGAGACATCCCTTGCGACCACACGACTCCTTACAGAACTTACTCGGGATGGTGCAACAACCTCAGATTCCCCCATTTCGGAAATGCTTTCGGACCTCTGAAGCACCTGCTCCCTCCGGTTTATGAGGACGGAGTAGACGAACCCAGAAGTATAGCCAAAAGCGGAAATCCACTGCCTTCGGCCAGAGTCATCTCTAACGCCGTCCATCTGGATCTCCCATTGGATCACAGTAGGATTACTCACATGGTCATGCAGTTCGGCCAGATCTTGGATCACGAAATGGTTCGGTTACTTATTAAACTTCTCTAAAAACAAGAACTATAATTTTAAAAAACCGATGTATATTTTTTGGAATTTTCGAATTCGCGCGGAAGGGCGAGTAAAGTAGAAAAAAGGAGAAGTTTGGCAAATCTGCCAAATTGACGCGCGCTGTCTTTTTATGTTTTTTTACCAGTTCTAGGAGAAAAAGTGGTAAATCTGGCAATTTACCGTCCAAATCGACTCTCGCTCTCTTTTCTGAAAATCCTAAAATTTCCGAATAAATTCGTTTCTCGACGCTTTTCAGTTTTAATTTCTATAGCATTATGATTATTTAGACTCATTCTCCAGTGGAACGTGGACCGAATGAAGAAATTCTAAACTGCACCAGATGCGACAGTCGTGAAACTCTTTCTATCCATTGCATGCCGCTCCTGGTTCCTGAAGGCGATCCCCATTTCCCTACTCATTATGAAAACGGCGAAAGGAGATGTCTTCCATTCGCGAGAAGCCTCCTCGGTCAGCTGAATCTCGGATACAGGAATCAGATCAACCAATTGACCGCTTTCCTCGATGGAAGTGTCATATATGGATCGACAGCTTGCGAAGCCGCCGAACTTAGACTTTTCCAAGGAGGAAGGATGAATTTCACCGATCTCGGAGCTGTCAACCGGTGAGTTTTATTATTATTTTAGGCTGTATGATAAGTACTTCTTTGCGGCATGTTGTCTCCAAATTTCGTAGGATTTATGTAATTTTTCCATTTTTAAGGCAGTATTTTCAATTATATACCATCCTAATATATCAATTAAGTAATTAAAAAGTTGATATAAAAATTTAAAAGGTAAATTTCTCGAAATTTGTTTCCCCTCGGCATTTTGTCTCTAAATTGTATAAAATTGATGTTTTTTGTCTTTAGGCCAGTATTTTTGCTTTTCAGATTGCCCAAGATGCCAATGAAGTAATGAGAAAATTTCAAAACCATGAACCGTAGAGGGGTAAATACCCCAGGGGAGCTCTGTCGTACAGTATTTGTTTATTTAATCATTTTAAATTTTTCAGCGAAGCTCTACCACAAGGAGACCAGGAACAAGATTGTCGAGGAAAGCCCAGATTCCCATGTTTCGTCGCTGGAGACGCCAGAAATAGTCATCAACCAGGTTTAACGAGTGTTCATAACATTTTTCTTCGAGAACACAACAGAATCGCCCGACAATTGGAGATTCTGAATCCGTTCTGGAGTGACGAGAAGATCTACCAAGAAACGAGGAGGATTATTGGGGCTATGTTCCAGCACATTGTCTACAACGAATATCTCCCGAAATTGATCGGACACGAATTAGTTGCCAAACATGGGTTAATGCCCCTGAAGTCAGGGTACTTCAGTGGATACGACCCTACTTGTGATGCTTCAATCAGCCATCCATTTGCGACTGCTGCTTTCAGATACGGTCATACGTTAGTCAGAAGGATGTTCCCGAGAATGAACAGTTTCTACAGAAACAACTCTAAACCCATTGACTTGGTCCAGAATTTCAATAATGCAGAAGCTGTCTACGATGTCCACGGTGGCGGAATCGACTCCATCCTCGTCGGGTTGCTCGGGACCCCCGCGATGGCCGTTGACAGACATGTCACGAGTGCCTTGAGGAATCACTTATTTGGAAGAAGAGGAGAACCATTTTCCGGGATGGATTTAGTGTCGATAAATATCCTCAGAGCAAGAGATCACGGGGTTCAGCCGTATAATACCTTCAGAGAATTTTGCGGACTCGGAAAAGCTCGTTCTTTCAGTGATCTGACTTCTGAAATGGATTCCGGTGCTATTGCGGCTCTCGAGAGTGTCTACGAACACGTGGATGACATAGATTTGTTCCCCGGACTTCTGTCGGAAAAACCACTGCCCGGGGCGATATTGCCTCCCACGATGTCTTGCATAATAGCGGAACAATTCTCGAGATTAAAGAAATGTGACAGATTTTATTACGAAAATAACTTGGCTGAAACTAAATTTAGTATTGAACAACTTCAAGAAATCAGAAAAATTAAATTAGGATCAGTTCTGTGTCGAAATAGTAGAGCATTGGTGAAAATTCAACCAGATGTTTTTTCGATGCCAAATGAATTGATCAATGCTCAGATTCCTTGTTCGGATTTTCCAAGAATGAATCTAGAAAAATGGATGGACAGAGGAATCTGCATCATCGGAAACAAGCAACTCCAGAAGGGCAGTTCCACCAGAAAATCCCCCTGCACGAGCTGCACCTGCACCAACGACGGAGTAAGTCCATATTTAATTGGTTTTAAATTTGTTGAAATGAAGCAATAATGTTGAATTTTCAATAGATACCTAAAATTAGTAAATTTTTGGAGTTTCGTCTGCTGCAAGTGAACTCTCTCGCGCATCTTTGAACTGGCGATTTTTTGAGTAAAATGGCAAATCTGGCTGATCAGTGAATTTTACTGCTAAATGTCGGTTTTTTGCAACACAAAATTACATAAAATGAGATCAATTTTATCTTTGTGAACTTAGGAAATAGGCAACCTGTCAAAGTTTTAAAATTATTAATATAAAATTCCATAAACCCTTCAAACGAAATAATATTGGAAATTATCAAATCTTAAAAAAATTTCATATCTGAACTCCGGAAATCCAGATTTTAAAAATCATTTCTAAATCATCTAAAATGTGATTTCTGATTTGTTTTCACTAGAAAGTAGCTTTTGCTCAGTTTTGAATTCTGGATTTCCCGAAATTTCCCAACACGCCGTGTCAGACCAATTAATCAAAGTTAATTCCAGCCTCGGTGTCGAACCATGATTGTCGGAAATTGCGAAACACTTATTGAGAAATATCTCTTCACAGATATCTTACAGGTTTGTTCCCTTGAATTATCCAAAAAGGACGATATAATCAATAATCCCGATTTTCCAGGATATGGCTTGCATCGTTCAGTGTAGCAAATTAATCAGAGAAAGAGCTGGAAGACTTTAAATTTATCTAATTAAAAATAATATTATACTATGGTAGAAATAAAAGTTTTTACGAATTTATTCGGAAATTTTAGGATTTTCAGAAAAGAGAGCGAGAGTCGATTTGGACGGTAAATTGCCAGATTTACCACTTTTTCTCCTAGAACTGGTAAAAAACCACAAAAAGAGAGCGCGCGTCAATTTGGCAGATTTGCCAAACTTCTTCTTTTTTCTACTTTACTCGCCCTTTCGCGCGAATTCGAAAATAAAGAAAGAAATTTTTACAAAATTCTCAGAACGATTTTTAGAATGTTGTAGATCTTCTGAAAAAAGAGTCGATTTCTGTACAAATCATTGGATTTATTATTTTTATTTCAAAAATTTAAATAAAAATAAAAAATGAGCGAATTGATATTTTTCAAATTACCAGATTTGTTATTTTTTAAATTTCCACTTGTCTTTGTGAAGAAGTTTAAAAATGATTAAAAATAAATACTTTTTATTTAATTGCAATTTTGCAAAATGGATTCTAAAAATCCATAAAAGAACGATTTTTTGAAACCAATTAATTTCGTCGGATAACGATGATATCAGAAATCCGTCATTAAGTAACCTGATTTTCCTTTCTTCATCAGCAAAAATGTAATTTTCGATGAGTTAATTAATTTCGAAATTTTAAAAGATAAATTTCGTTTCTAAATAAAAATTCTAAAAATAAACTTTTTAAATTTTAAATAATTTTCGAAAAATCTTAAATAATTTTTTGAAAATTGTTTTCCGAAAAAAAAGTTCGATGGTCCTTAGTGTAAAGGTGTATTTGGTCAAGTGAAGTCGTTTAAAAATTTTAATTTTGAATTCAATCTTGTCACAAAAAAAACGTAACTTTTGGATTTGTAACAATTGTCAAATATAACAAAATACAACAATCGTCACGTTTTTATGAATATTTGACTTTTGTGACGAAAATTAAAAAATAATAGTGACGACCTTCATCTGTTACTATGTCAAAAAATACGATTTTTCGTATGTTGTCACATATAGTCATCCAATCAAACAAGTAATTTATTGTTATAACAGCATAAAAATCAAATATCAATATTTTTATATAATTTCAATATCAACTTTTAAAAGCATTTTTCCATGTTTCACAATTTTTACCAAATTTTTGGAAATTCTGGAAAATTGAACAGAATTCCGAAGATTTTCATTAATTTCAAAATGTTCCAAAAATTTCTACGCAATTTTGGGAATTTTCAAATATACTTTTGGATTCTGCAAGTCTTCAAAAATTTCCCTAAGATGCCACTTTTTCAAAAGTTAAAAGCTAGTCTTACTTTTTAATATCTTTTAAAATAAAAAGTGAAGACAATCATGGATCGCTGATTGACAGTTGCTCTAATTTTGAGCATTCTTCTAAGCACCTTAGGATCAGTATGGTTAGCGGTTCTTCTGCAACTCCCACTTTTCATTTTGAGAGAATTAAAGTTTTCGAAAACTGCAGATTGGAAATCTCCGACTAATGAAAATGAAATTTAATAAATCTTTGATCGGACTTGTTTCTGTTTTATTCCTCGTTGAGGATTGTCTGGCTTGTATGGCCATGAGTGGTGGTGGTGGAGCAGAGGTCACCACCACTACTACTTCCACAACTACTACTACTACCACTACCACCACAACTACTACCACTACTCCTATGTGTTCGGAGATGGAAGGAATGGTCATGTTCTTCAGAGGAACGAGTTATGAACTTTCCCCCGCCATGTTTGGTGCTGTCGATCCAACTTGTAAGTTTGTTTCTCAACAATCATTCATCATTTAGCTAGCTTTGTCGGTATTCTGGAAGTTTTTCGATGCTATCGGAATCATCTAAAAATTTCAATTTAACATATCAAACAAAAATCTTCGAAATTCACAACTATATAACTTTGTAACAGAACTCAGTTTATATTCATAATAGTACGGTACTTTCAGCTACATGTGAAAGTGACAGTTGTGCAGAAGGAGCCGTCTCTTATTACCCTGAAGCTACCGAAGCTGCTCCTCATACAAGTCTACCACTGGAAGGAATGGGATCGTTGAGAGGAAATGACTGTACAGAAGGTTCTATGTGCTTCTGTTTGAGCGATGGAGAATGTTTCTCTTCCAGTAATGATGGAGCGATTAGTCTGTGGCCTTTCAATGGACAAGTATTTGCCTTCATCGGAGACCCAGACACGACTTTTACTGGAGACATGGGAACCACGTTGATGGGGTTGGATTACTTCGATCTTATAGCCGGGGAAATGAGGCCGGTTACCGATACAAACACTGTTCTTTCTTCTCTTGGATGCGGAGCTTGTCCCCCTGTTAGTACTTGCAATTAAACTTTCTTAATGAAACTATAATTATAATAAAAATCTTCATGAAAATTAGTAAAAAGTTCTACAATATCCACAAACAAGTTATCAAAAGTAATAATAGTTGCCTATTTGCGTATTTGAAAGTGTAATAATGAAAACTCAAAAGAATAAAGAATGATCGGTTTTCATACTATTATAAAAGGTGGAAATAAATGTTGTAAAATCGCGTCAAGATGAATTTGGAAAACTTGTTACTGCTGGGGTTGAAGATTGGGTCCATTGTCTGAATACTAGGCCCTTTCCCTGAATGCGAGACCCGGGCATAATTATAGTAGTAATACCAGACACTAGTGTTAGAATGGTATTTGTTGTATAGTCGTTGGATATACAGTAGGACTTGAATATAAGATACCCCCGCTATAACATATCTCGCATTATAGCATACGGTAGAAGTGAATGAGTTTGGTTAGTCTGTCTTCAAATTTACTCTACTATAATATATCCTTTCTTTTACCATACGCTTTGTCCGATTCCAAAAGAGTATCTTATATCCGAGTTCAACTGTATGTTATATTTTAATTTTAATAAAGAACTCTTCTCTTTCCTATCTCGTTACATCCACATATACTTTGAGGTTAGAACAGTTGCAAACAAAAATTGTCTACGTAAAAATTTTAATTTTATGTAGTAGTTAATTTGTAACCTTATATTATTTTGCAATCGAGGTTTTGAAAGTGTGTTTTTTCTGGATGGATGTGGGAATTTCTGGATCATGACATGTAAGATATAGGAACTTAATATATGCATATAAAAAAACGTAACTTTTGGTTTAGTAATAATTGCGAAATGTAATACAATCGTCACATTTTCCGTGAATATTTGACTTTTGGAATTAAAATTGTAACAAAGTAGTGTTGATTTGCATTTGTTACTGTACCAAAAGTTACGCTCTTTTTGTATGTGACTATTAAGTCTTAAAGATATACAAAATATCGGTTAATATGTGAAAAATCACAGCTAATCCTATCATTACTGCTCAAAGACAAATAGCTTTACTTGTTGTGGTAAGTAAAGGGTATTACAACGGGGATATTTGTCGTTGAGCTAACTTTAAGAGTAACTTTTTCCTAGTTCTTTTCATATATGAATTTGTTTTTTATAATTCATCCTTTCTACGTGGATTAATTTTCTTTTTTCTTTCGTTTAAATCATTTCCGTCTGTTCCTTCAATCACTTCTGGATACAGATCGAGAACTGGGATGATAAAGATAACGAAATGGGTCACCGCCTACGAACACCTGTATCGAAAAAACTGCAACCAGTTTTGTTTTCCAGAAATTACTAGATACCAATAATTCTTCATAAATTTAACCCGATTTAATAAGTATGAAATTAAATAGAAAATATTTCACAATTCGCAAATGTTTCATTTTTCATTTCTGAATTACTAAAAAAAAAAGTATTTTGTTTTTATTTTTTGCATTAAATGAATGTTGTATGAGGATGAAACCAAATTCTGGAGACTTTATCCCAGTTACAACAAGAAAACTTATGGTTACATTTAGGACTACTCGAAGGACAACTACCGTATCCCCAACAACAATAACATGAGTTCGTTAACACTCCCAGTCCCGATTGTAACTTTACCAATATTTGGTAGATTTGTGAATGCTGAGTTCAATTATATATAACATTTTTTAAATTTTTTATCTAGACACACGAATCACCAAGTTGAAAATCTTTCGAAAACGACCTAGAAGAATTCGGATAATTTGATCATTAAGAGATTTGATAAAATCGAATTATGCCTGTTGAAATAGCCAAGTTTGTAACTATGAGGTAATAAATGAAGCATCTCCCGTCCCTTCGGGTTGCATTTAAGGAAGTTCCACTGTACTTTTTTTATCCAAAGAATTACCTAAACTCATGGCTTTGATTTCGTCTTATTCTATCTTCTATGTTCTATTAATTAATATGAATAATTTTTTTATCAACAATCTTAAATAAGTCTTTGGTCTATTGTTATTAAATTCCCCAATAACTAGTTGATTTCGACAATTTTAGAAAAGCTTTCGTGATTCTCCTAATTTCAAGCAAAAAGGATATTTTTGGGATCTTTCAGATTCTGGTGATTTTGCGATATGAATCTTCATATAATGCATTCATGAGATTATTTCACTCACTAAATAGAATACAAAAGCCGGAGAATTAAGAAACTACACTTATGACTGTACTAAACAAGGCAGGTTGATATTTTTAGATATTTCCTTAAATTTTTTCTCTCTAAAATGTTCATCAAAAATTCAGTTGTCTTTTATATTCTGATGTAGCTAAGGTTTCTCTTCAAATTGAAGTGGATCAAGTTCCTTACTTGGAATAACTACAAGGGAAAGTTTAATAGAGATGATATTAGAATATATGGAAAATTTGTCATATCTCAGTCCATAATAGGTAGAAGTGAGTACTTCACATATTAATCGATAGTTAAGAACTTGATTATCGTAGTGGTTAATAAGCGATCTGATAAAATGGGATTGTATTCAAGCTATTGAAATTTTCCGGACCTAATTTTCAACTTAGTGATTTGTGTATTCAGCTAAAAAATTCACATTAAAAATGAACAAAAAAATAGATAAACTAGGGTACAAGCATCACAATGATGTATAAAATTGATGTACAAGGTGAGGAAAAAGTTCGAGCGTAAATTTATGAAGCGGAAAAAATTTACCTAAACTAAATCTTCTTAAGACAGATCCTAAAATACAACTAGAGATTTGGCTTGATAACATAACACATTAGATTCCAAACTTGTCACCTTTTGCTTTTTTAAAAGCCAGCAGATGTTTCGGAACTACGGTCACTATGGATCACAACTTATTCTGAGGATTTTTATTCTATTATTTTACTCAAGCCGTTTTGAGAAGGTCCAAATCCCTGTAAAGTATAGCGAAGACTTTTCTTTCTAAATATCCCAGATACCAAAATCCAGTAAATCCATTGGCCATTTTTTCATGTACTGAAATCGACCTTTTTTCGTGATCCGTCTTCAATGTTCTCTGCATGATATAATGATGCAAAATTTTATTGAAAACTCGAGTTCTAACTTGTGAAGTGTTATTGAGTCTAAGGTGTCACAATGTGTCGTGGGATATACTCTTGATCGATATTGGCCTTGTAATTTGCAAAAAATAAATGAGATCTCTAAACCAGAAATGATGCTGCTTTAGATCATTATAAGTTTTGAGTATGTAGCCATCTGAATAATCTGGCTTATGGAATTGATAGCGAAAACATTGAGGGCTAAGATTGCGCTGTGTTTACTAGTAGAAAGCTTACTTAATGATAAAAACCTCTTTATCAATCGAAACCATGTTGAGGTGCAAGTCAAATAAAAAACAATGACCTCACTGTGCTTCTGTATTGATTTTCATAATTTCTTGTAGGATGAAAATTGAAAAGTGATTTGAGCATCATTATGAAGCTCCGGACAGCAGTTTCACAATCGCTGCCAAAGGCGTTGAGCTTTTTTCTTTAAAAAAACTTATTGGGTTGTTCCACGCGCTTGAACTTTTTCCCTACCCTGGGTTATCATGTGTACTAAATTTGCTATAGTAAGGAGATAAGCGAGCAATATTGGAATTGACATTACTTTCTTGACAACCTAATAGATGTAGGAATTCGATGCGAGACACGTGCTACAGAAATAATTTTGTACTTCGAAATCTGGTCATTCAGTTTGAGGCTCAATTTAGAGAAGTCACTGAAGTTTGTGAGATTCATGATCATTATTACATCTGTAGTATGAGTCTTTGGGGTTGCGTAGAATGCTGAGCATTCAATGATAGTTACACAGTTCCGAGACCAAGCGGAGGATTGAAATTCCTACTATAGGTAGTTTGCCAAATAAGTTTATTCAACATTATCAAGTGAATAGAAGTGAGAAGTCTCCCCAGGTTCGTTAACCTGAGTCTATGGAGCTCCACAGAGAATCCAAATAGATTCAATAGAACAATCTGATTCCCTCACTTCGCGGAATTCAGTTTCCTTAGCTTTATATTGCGATCTGAACAAATTGACTGATAAAGTGGAGACTTTCTAAGGGGATAATGTGGTAATTGTGTTTTACGTATATTGTTAATACCACATATCCATACTGATATCGTAGGCTGAAATCGGACTCCACCGTCGAGGCAGACACAAACTTTTCCAAAGCAACTGTTAGGGTGAATGGGCCTCATATTCTCTAGAGGACAATCTACATGTGGTTGTTGTTGGAGTACAGTAATTTATAGCTCTAGCTTCAAAGGAATCAACAGGATAAATACCTACATACTACCTATTGAATTCATTGGCAATAAAAAATATAAATTCATCGAGCATATAGTTCTGTATGTGATGCTCATCAAGCTATAATTGGAAGTTCTAAAGAACCAAAGCATTTTTTCATTAGAGGATAATTTTTTACTTCTATTATTATGAAATAGTTCTGAAAATCCTATTATTCTGGAAAATGGAATCAAATTTCCAGAAATTCCTAGAATATTCTAAAATCAAATAGAAATTTCTAGATTGCTTTACAATTTTCAAACATTTCGAGACAACTTTTAGAAGACTTCAGAATTCAGTATAAACTACCACAATCATCTAAAGTCAAAAGTTCTGGGAACTTTTATAAGACACTAGGATTTCATAGAAGTTCTAAAATCTTCAAGAACTTAAAGGGGAAGTGCATTTACTCAAGTGGTTTTTCTGAATTATATGTATATCATTTTAAAATTCTCGGAACACATATTCAGAATTTGTTGTCTGTTTCTGCTGAACACTTTTCTGGAGTAAGATAATTAGAAAAAAATTAACTTCCTCAATTCCAAAGAAAAGCGATATCTTTTGGTGTTTGGGCTGTTTTCGATATACACAAAAAAGCGTAACTTTTGGTACACTAACAAATGGAAATCATTGCTATTACTTTTTAATTTTCGTCACAAATGCAAAATATTTATAAAAAATGTGACACAATCGTCACATTTCGCAATTGTTAGAAAGCCAAAAGTTACGCTTCTTTTTTGTGTGCAGGGATTTTGAATAGTGTCTATTTTGAACTCAAATCAGGGCTTTCTAGTCACTATCCAAAGTCTCTATACACATAAAAGCATGACTTTTGGCTCTGTAACAATTGCGAAATGTAACAAAAATATAACAATCGTCACGTTTTTATCAATATTTGACTTTTGTGACGAAATAGTGACGATTTGCTTTTGTTATTGGACCGAAAATTACGCTTCTTTTTGTGTGTACAATAACAAAATGAAAACATACGTGGTAGTTGTAGGTCATCAGATATTCAAAATCTGAATAAATTCACGTTGTTGTCGTTGGAGATACGGTTGTTGTTCTTGAGGTAATCATAGTGATGGCCATAGGAGTAATCGGAGTTACTATGAAGGTCCTATAATTAATTTCCATCGTTAAATAACATTCATTTAACGCGAAACATAAAAAATTACTTTTTTATGTAATACGTTCGGAAAGAAAGAATGAAACCTCTACTAATTTCGCGATATTTTTCATCGGATTTCTTGTTCGTTAAACTAGGCTAAGCCCGTAGGGGATGAACTACATTGGGTAATCCTGAAACTTTTGCTAGATGCAATTAGTTTCAGTTTCTCTGCCGCAGATATCAGTAGGCGGTGACCTGCTTTATTTTCTCGATCACCTCAATTCTCGGCTCATTTCCAGACGAAACTGAAGAGGCGGAAAAAAGGATTCAGATGAGAAAAAACAATTCATGAACAAGAAGCGGTAAAAAACGATCTATATATGAAAAAAGCGAACTAATTCGTGCAGAAAAAGATAAATTCACTTACGAGGCAATCATAGCAAAGAAATTTTTGAAATTTTTATATTTTCCATGATAGTCAACCATTATTAATTTTTGTAAGTCTTGATTGTCGACTTTTGCGATGGAAAAATAATAAACAATTATCACTTTTAGTTAATATTTTTCTAAATTTCGCAGGGTTTTTTAATATTTTTTACAGATGGCTAGATTGTAGTTTTACTTTTACTGCGAAATCCAACTGCAAGTACATACAGAAGAAGCGTAATTTTTGGTACAGTAACAAATGCAAATCATCACTATTATGTTACGATTTTCATTCCAAAAGTCAAATATTCACGAAAAATATGATGATTTTGTCACATTTCGCAATTATTACTAAACCAAAAGTTACGTTTTTTTTGTGTACTAATAGAAAAATGAATCTCATGTTTGAGAGAAACAAAAACGGTTTTTCGATCAGTAACGTGTCTAATCTTGCTGATATTAATTTCGCAGTAATTAGTTCTGAATAATACAGCCTGTCTTCTGTGAAAATGATGTCAAAACCTTCGATAAAATCGCATTCGTCTAAAGAACAGAAATTCATCTTTTTTTATTTTTGAAGGAGAAATATTCTGCAATAATCGAACAGAAGCATATGGAGCGATATACGGTCAGTTATCTTCATTAATCCCACACTTTTTACAAGTAATAATGTGCAGAGTGACTAGGATCACTAAACAGAGCTTTCGAGACCTCTGTTTTCGATCTGATATCTTTATTCTTGGATATAAAGCTTATATAATCCCGGGAGCGGTGGTGGCGACCATAACTCACACCGTTCAATTAGCCCGGGGTTGGAAACAGTGACTCCATCTCCGCAGTTACCATTTGCACATGGTGAACGGTGCGAGCTATGATCTCCACCACTGTTCCAAGGATTATAGAAGCTTTGTATCTTAGAATAAAAGCATCAGACCAAAAAGACAAATCTCGAAAGCTTTGTTTACATGGAGCTGAAAATAACATTTTCTAAAAACTATAAATGAACGATTTTACAAAAAATCCCGACTCCAATTTTCAGAATTCTCAATGATTCCAGATTTTAGATGGTTATAGGAGTTGCCATGAAGATCTGAAGGATTCTAGAAGTGTTGATAAGATTACAGAACCGTATAAGAACATTTGGGAAAATTTCACAAGCTTTAATAATTTTTTAAAGATCTCATAACTTTTTGTTTAGTTTTGAAAATTTCTAAAAAATTCTATCGAGTTTTCACTGAATTCTGGAATATCCAAAAACTTTCGACACGATTGTTAAAAGTTCCAAAATAAGATTAGTCGATTTTGAGCTAATTCTAAAATCGAAAATTTGAGTTCAATTAGTTCGATTATAAAATCAAAAATATCGAATTCGAACTAATTCGATTTTATGAAATGCGCATTTTTATTTCATATACGGTTTGAAGATAAAATTTGCAACGAAAAATTGCAAAAAACAAATGTTTCATAAGTGATTAAAAATAACATTATATTTTTGTTCCTAAAAATATCGAATTCAAACTAATTTAAATTCGAAAATCTAAGATTTTGAAAAATCACCAACTTTGATATTAATTAGATTTTAGAATATTTCAGAAAATCCAAAAAATTTTAATATTCACAAGTACCAGAATATATTTTTGGATTCTGTAAGATTCTACAAATTTTTCTAAAATGTCATTTTTTCAAAAGTTAAAAGTTAGTTTTAATTTCACAATAAATCTTTTCAGAGAACAAAAAAGTGAAAACAATCGTAGGTTGCTAATTGACAGTTGCTCTAATTTCGATCATCTCTTTACGCAATTCAGGATCAGTATGGTTAGCGGTTCTTCTGCAACTCCCACTTTTCATTTTGAGAGAATTAAGGTTTCCGAAAACTGCAGATTGGAAATCTCCGACTAATGAAAATGAAATTTAATAAATCTTTGATCGGACTTGTTTCTGTTTTATTCCTCGTTGAGGATTGTCTGGCTTGTATGGCCATGAGTGGTGGTGGTGGAGCAGAAGTCACCACCACTACTACCACGACTCCTGCAACCACAACCACCACTACTACTCCCACAACAACTACTTCCACAACTACTACTTCTACAACTACTACTAGTACTACTACTACTACTACCACCACCACAACTACTACGACTATTCCTATGTGTCCGGAGATGGAAGGAATGGTCATGTTCTTCAGAGGAACGAGTTATGAACTTTCCCCCGCCATGTTCGGTGCTGTCGATCCAACTTGTAAGTTTGTTTCTCAACAATCATTCATCATTTAGCTAGCTTTGTCGGTATTCTGGAAGTTTTTCGATGCTATTGGAATCTTCTAAAAATTTTAATTTAATATATCAAACAAAAATTCTGGGAATTCACAACGATATAACTTTGTAACAAAACTCAGTTGATATTCATAATAGTACGGTACTTTCAGCTACATGTGAAAGTGACAGTTGTGCAGAAGGAGCCGTCTCTTATTACCCTGAAGCTACCGAAGCTGCTCCTCATACAAGTCTACCACTGGAAGGAATGGGATCGTTGAGAGGAAGCGATTGTACAGAAGGTTCTATGTGCTTCTGTTTGAGCAGTGGAGAATGTTTCTCTTCCAGTAATGATGGAGCGATTAGTCTGTGGCCTTTCAATGGACAAGTATTTGCCTTCATCGGAGACCCAGACACGACTTTTACTGGGGACATGGGAACCACGTTGATGGGGTTGGATTACTTCGATCTTATGACCGGGGAAATGAGGCCGGTTACCGACACAAACACTGTTCTTTCTTCTCTTGGATGCGGAGCTTGTCCCCCTGTTAGTACTTGCAATTAGACTTTCTTAATGAAACTATAATTATAATAAAAATATTTGTAAAACAAATATCACCATACTATACAACATCCACAGACAAGTTAGCAAAATCCGTAATATGGTATTGGTTTGTTATTTCAAAATTGAGCAACCAATGATTAAAAGGAATATAAATGATGGGCCATTACGGTAAGTAGAAAGTGATAAAAAGTTTCGGCTATAGTGAACTCATAAGAAATTTCCTTTTTATATATGATTTTCTTCTTCTGGTAGTGATATTTTCTGTTATGTCACATGAAATACACCATGATCCGACAAATACATCCTGTGTTAACTTTGCTTGTGAATAGTTGGAAGACAAATGTCTTGTACTTAATGTTTTACAGTCGTATGCGGTTGTGACAATTGTGATTGACTTATTTAAGAACAGGGTGGGGGAATGCGAATCAGCCTCTGACGGGAGATCTCTAAAATCTATAGAAATCCGTTCGTTCTTGAAAACAAATCAAATGAGATTCAAAACCCCAGAATTTAAAGAAATCCCCAAATTCCCCATCACCGCGTGGTGAAGGTTATGGTTACTTATATCTTCTTGTATCTTGTATTTGGGACTAAATTATTTTCCTAAGATATTGTACTGTGCTGTTACTGCATAAAAAAGAATGTTTCCTAATTAGTCTGTGTGAAACACGTCAGCATCCACGACAAATAGAAAACAGAAGTACAAATTTACAGAAATCGCAAAATAAGGAACAATAATTTGATAAATAAACGAAAAAATAATAGCGTGTTGTTGTGTCAGTTGTTCTAGAACTGATAATCAAATGCAGACATGGTAACTTGGATATTAGTGCGACATTTATGAACAGTTAGAATACCTGAAGACTGATTTTAGAATATTGGAGATACCTTATAAGGGTCGGAAGTACTCCAACTAGAGTTACTTTCGGAAAGATCTCTATACACAAGTTTTCGCTATGTTTGCCACAAATTTGTCTTCATATAAATAGTTTGAGTAACTATTTTCGTCATTTTCAGACAGTATTTGATAGAACTTGTATAGATAAATAGTGAATTTTTAACAACTTTCAATAATTTCAACTAATCCCATCATAATGTGGCTAAAAAATTCTATTTTACTTTGTCATTTCCTTTGCAGGCAACTTTGAATTCTTAAATGTTATTAGAAGATAAAATTTGAAGTGAGCAATAAATTTATATATTGCAAATTCTTTCCAGATGACACTTCATTTTTCAGCTCCAATTTGCTGATTTAATGAGACCGAAATCGAGGAAAGACAACTTCTGGACATCAGCATTCCTCGAGATTCTGTAGTTTACCAACATTAGAATTTATTAGTTAGAATACAAATAGATTTCAAATGGTGCTCTCGACACAATCTCGTAAAAATAAACTTCTGAATCTATGGATTCTAAAAATATTTGAATCCTAAGATAAAAATGAAGTTAACGATCCTCACAATGAGCTTCCAACATCCCAAAAACAAATAATTGACTAGTTTTAACGTCAAAATCACGAAGAACAATGATATCTGGAAAATGATCCCGTCTGACCTCTTAGAATGTTAGTCTATGGAAACTGGAAAACGGAGTATCATCGGGAAAATTCTAAATAAAAGATTTTATTGCTTACAGAAGTCTATCATCTGACAGTGATGAATAATCCAAACTTACTTGTGAAATAAACAGTAAGCAGACAACATCAAAAAATGATGAATTTTTAGCCACATTATGATGGGATCGATTGAAATTATTGAAAGCTGTTAAAAATTCACTATTCATCTATGCAAGTTCTATCAAATACTGTCTGAAAATGACGAAAATAGTTACTCAAACTATTTATATGAAGACAAATTCGTGGCAAACATAGCGAAAACTTGTGTATAAAGATCTTTCCGAAAGTAACTCTAGTTGGAGTACTTCAGACCCTTATAAGGTATCTCCAATATTCTAAAATCAGTCTTCGGGTACTCTGCTTACATAAAGACAATTGGTCTTCCAGTTTTCTTAATAAGAAAAGTAACGCAGAAGATGTATTGTTTTATAATACCTTGTGTTTCTTCCTACTTTTCATGCGCAAATCTTTCTTTCCGGTTTTTTGATCCCGTTTGGAAACAGGTCGAGAATTGAAATATTCAAAGTAATAAAATGGGTCATCTCCATAAATGTTTCCATCAAGGGTGTGAAACAAATTGTATCCAGTACGCTTTCCGGATATACTTGATATCATCAAATCTTTATAGGCTTAATCTGGTTTCTTAAACAAAAAGTTCTATCACGATGATTATAAATCCTGCAGATGTTTCTTTCCTTACTTTCAAATCGACCAAATGAAAAAAATCATTATTTTCATTTTCTTTTTTAAATTTAACGAATGTTGTATGAGGACGAAATCAAATTCTGGAGGTTTCATCCCGGTTACAACAACAAAGAAACCAATTACTACTCCAAGGACAACTACTGTATCTCAACCAACGACGTGAGTTTATTCAGACCGTAGATAAACAGTATTTTGGATCTAGAACAACAACACCAAAAACAACAACAAAGACAACAACAAAAACGACTTCTTCTACAACCACCACGTATGTTTTCACTTTGCTACTGTACTATTATGGTCATCAAAAACAGATAGTACTGCAATTTCATTTCGATACAGAACTTCTATAAATTTTCAGAACTCTAGATTGTAGATGGTTGTAGAAGTTTCTATTAAATTCTTGACGATTCTATTGTTTCGAGTAACGGAATTTATAGAACTACACCCACCACAACAACAACGACAGTAACTTGTCCCTCAATGGAAGGCATGGTCGCATTCTTCAAGGCTTCCAACTACGAATTGGATGACGCTGTCTATGGGGGCGTACTTCCAACGAGTCTGAGTTTTGATTTTGAGTAAATCTAGTAATCATTCTGTAGGTACTTGCGCTGCTGATTCGTGTGAAGCTGGGACTCTGAGTTACTACCCACCAGCCATGACCGCAGTACCTCATGCAGATGGCACTTTGGAGGGTATGGGGTCGATTGATCCTAGCAAATGTACCGAAGAAGTTCTATGTTTCTGTCTCGATAGTGGAGCTTGTTTCGAGCCTGAGAATCCCAGTGCACCGATTAATCTCTGGCCTTTTTGCGATGGTGATTTTTTTAAATTTTGTTTTTTTACATTCTTTTCCAGGTGATGTATGTTCGGTTTATCTCTTTCTTGATGACGGAATGTTCACAAGTACCGATGGAATGGTAGTCATAAATTTCGAAGATTTCTTTGATTTTGACGTCGGCGGCTTCAAACCAGTAAACGACCCAACTTTGAACTACAAAATTACTTCTCTTGCTTGTGGTACTTGTCCTGCTCCAACTACCTGTGTTTCCTAGGTCGTGATGAAAGTAACATCAGCCGTGACGGTGCTATGTTGTCTTCTCGTTGTATCAAATGCATCTGTTCGAAATGCTGTCTCGTAGTTGCTTTATTCCGAACACAACTCTCAAAGTTGGATAATTAAACCATTATTATAAACACTATAAAATACAAACACAACACGATCGATAAATCTTTGTTAAGATTGTTACTAATCTTTCTAGATCGGTGGCGTTATCGTCGTTCCGATCAGCATCATATGGAAAGAATATTTGAATGTTTTATCATTGCGATGTTTGAATCTCGTTTTATCTGTTTGATTTAGTAAATTCTAGTTTTTTAAATATCATTGTTCTGCATGTGTTGGAAATCGAAATGTTGTTTTCGAGTGATTTTTCATTATCAATTGCGATTGGTGAACACTTCAACAGATACTGTAAAAAAATCAAGTTTCATGTGGAAGATTAGTTAACAATTACACCATTGAATGCCGAAGTGGAAAGTTGCATAATGAAAACAATGATCTTCATGAAGCGATTTGTTTCCGTTGACGATGATATTCTAAAAGTTACGGTAAATACCTAACATCATATTATAGTATCGAAATTAGGAAATTATTCTCCGATTCGTAGATGTTGATTTAGATAATTTTTATCTTCATTAAAAATTGTTTTTTCTCGACATAGTATACTATTTAAAGTTCATAGTTAAAGTCAAATATTACTTTCATAATCACTTGACGTAATTTTGTAAAATTTTTCACAATTTTCTATAAAATTCTACATTTCAAAAAACATAATTTTCTAGAGCTTTCTGAAATTTCAAAAAAAATATTTCAGATGTTTTACAATCTAGTAAAAGTTTAAAATAAAGTTCGGAAAATTAACGATTCTAAAAATTTTTTAAATACTAAGAATGTTGATGAATTTTATATCGGAACATTTATATAAAAACCTTGATTTATTATTTTCATATTTATAATTATATGATCACAATTGCCTATGTAGTTATCTAAAGACAGGTAGTTGGGGCAGGACAAGTACCACAAGCAAGGGAACTGATTTTGTAGTTCAAAGTTGGATCGTTTACTGGTTTGAAATCGAAGTTTGTGAAGTCTATGAAATCTATGAAGTCTATTACGACCATTCCATCGGTACTTGTGAAAGATCCATCTTCCATAAAGAGATAAGCCGAACACACAGCACCTAAAAAAGAATTTTTTTTACATTTTTTAAAAATTTTTTTAAAAATTTTTTTAATTACCGTCGCAAAAAGGCCAGAGATTAACTGAGGGACTGCCGGATGTAGGTTGGAAACAGACTCCGTCGTCGAGACAGAAACATAAAATTCCTCCAGGACAATTGCTGGGGTTAATGGACCCCATACCCTCTAAAGGAAGAGAAGCATGAGGTACTGCGGTCATGGCTGGTGGGTAGTAACTCAGAGTCCCAGCTTCACACGAATCAGCAGCGCAAGTACCTACAGAATGATTACTAGATTTATTCAAAATCAAAACTCAGACTTATTGGATCTGCAGCCCCATAGATAGCTGGATTCAAAGCATAATTAGACGCCCTGAAGAACTCAACCACGCCTTCCATCGGGGGACAAGCTATAGTCGTCGTTGTCGTCGTGGGCGTAGTTCTGAAAAATTAATCATACTAAACAGTATGATATTTGTGAATTCAGAAAAAAAACTCGGAAATTTTGAGAATCTTCTGAATCCATCAATTTTACAAAAAGTTTTCTAGTCTTACAGAATATTGTAAGAAGTTTTAAATTTTTTTTAAATATAATTAATGCTTTTGGAATTTTGCAAAACTGCGTGAAAAACCCAAAATCATAAAGAGTACCGTATTTCCTCTAAAATAAACCCCTCCTCTCTTGGAATAACCCCCCTCCTCTCCTGGAA
>SWDT01000114.1:0-114507 GCA_009193035.1 Halicephalobus mephisto | reverse complement strand
CCCCCCCTTCTAAAATAAACCCCCTCCTCTCCTGGAATAAACCCCCCTTCTAAAATAAACCCCCTCTGTAACATGATCAAAGCTGTTAATTTTCCAGAATCTTCGATTTTCGGATCGAACATTGGATTCGAAATTGAACCTTTCAATTTTCAAACTCGAATCAGCTCAAAATCGGTTCGAAATCCGATTCGAAAGTTCGAAATTGACAGCTCAGGACATGATTGGAAAAATAAGCCCCGGATTTTATTTTAGAGGAAATACGGAATGTTGAAAAAAGTGAAAACTTTTTAGATTTTAGAGAAATTTGAGAACTTGTAGAATGTTTCAAAATCTCATGGAATTTTCATAGTATTCCAAAATTCAGTAAAAATTATTCTAGCCGTTTGGAAGTTAATTTAGAAAAATTTTAAAAATACTAAGATTTCAATGGAAAATTTTCACATCTATTTACAAATTATATTTCTGGAATTTCGCGCTAAAAGTGCTTCGCAAAAATATTAATTTTTGACTTTTACAGTAATGCAGTAGTACAATAGTGAAATGAAAACATACGTGGTGGTTGTGGAAGTCGTTGTTGTTCTAAATTTAAAATTTTAATTATCCAGAATCTGAATAAACTCACGTCGTCGTTGTTGTTGATGTTGTTGGGGGTACGGTAGTGGTTCTTCGAGTAGTTGTAGTGGTCCTAGGGGTAGTCCTTCGAGTGGTCCTAGGGGTAGTCCTGCGAGTGGTCGTAGGGGTAGTTGTGGGTCTGTTTGTTGTCGGAATTACGATGATACCTCCAGAACTCATGCCCATTCTCATACAACATTCATTTAACGTGAAAAATAAGAAGAAAATAATTGTTTTTTTCATTTTACCCGTTCGAAAATAAAGAATGAAACAGCTGCAAATTTCGGAATGTTTTGATTCAATTCCATGTCTATCAATTCAGGTTAAACCATGGATAATCAATGATATTGAGTAATTCCGAAACTTCTACTAAACAAATTTGTTTCAGTTTCTTTGGTGCAGGTGTCCGTGGGCGACGACCTATTTCATCTTCTGGATTGTCTGAATTCTCGATGTGCTTCAAAAAAAAGTCGGAAAGACGGAAAATAAGAATCTGTACATAAGAAGCGAAAAAACAAAGTATTCCAAAAAAACATTTTTTGCATTAAGTTTCTTATTAGAAGAGCTGAGAAAAAAGTTATCCGTACTTAAGTAAAGTAACCCAAGATTCATCTGAGAATACATGAGACGTTTCATAGATGTCTGAGATAAATCAACTAGAGCGATTTTTGAAAATTCTGCATTCAAGTTTCTTCGCTATTTCTGCCGCTGAATTTTCTTTTTAAAAGCAATTTTTAAAAAAGTTATTCTATTTTTTAGAAATTACCTACAAAAATTGAGTACATAAAAAACAGACCTCGGATAGCTCTTTGATGACTTCAGGGGATGCTGTTGTAGGCATAAAGAATGGATCTTAGTTCGTTCAAAGCCCTTACAAGAAAATCTACTGTATCCTCATCAACCAAAACCTGACAGAATCGGAAAAATCTGATTTCTGGATTTTTTTAAATTAATTCTTGATCAGATGAAAATAACTTTTTCTTTGCTGTTACTTATTACAATTAATAAAACATGATCACGAATTCTAAATAATATACTATGTCGAGAAGAGGTAATTTTTAATGAAAATAAAAACTATCTAAATCAACATCTACGAATTGGAGAATAATTTTTGTTATGTCTTCTACTTAGAATGAGACACAATACAAAATAGGAACAAATATTATAATATTAGAGCTACACCCGAGGACAACTCCCGATACACCGAAGGCTCAGGAATCTTGGTATGTTGTTTCATCACATAAAGTTTAGTAACTGTTATGTCTTCTACTTAGAATGAGACAAAATACAAAATAGGAACAAATATTAGTAATATTAGTAATATCAGAGTTACACCTGGGGGGAGGACTCCCGGTACACCGAAGGGTTCCCTTTTGTACTCCTCAGTGGAGAGAAGGGACTGTTGTCTTCGGTGTTCTGAATATCTCCTGTCTTGGGAACTGTGTGTTCACAACAATTTCCTAATTATCATATTGTAAAAATCTGGATTTCTAGATTTGACGAACTTTTTCTAAATATACTTCATAACTGTTTGTTCGTGGAAGATTTCTTCTGGCAATGAGCTGTTGAGAAACTCCAAAAATGATATTTCTTGAAGCCCACGAGAATATAGCAGATGAAATAAATTTTTGCAATTCAACTTATTCGATTTTTCCACGAAGATTTGCATAATGTGTGGAAACATGTTGTTTTAATAAAAATATCTTTTCCTATTCACTGGCATGAGCCGGATTTTACTCAAATTCCGGCGCA
Source organism: Halicephalobus mephisto (assembly GCA_009193035.1). Classification (NCBI taxonomy): domain Eukaryota; kingdom Metazoa; phylum Nematoda; class Chromadorea; order Rhabditida; family Panagrolaimidae; genus Halicephalobus; species Halicephalobus mephisto. Next base: position 112,143 of record SWDT01000114.1, on the reverse strand, counting down.
TTTCCTGTAAATATTTACAGTTTTCTTTGTTACAGTCGATTCAGCAGGTTTCGTAACATTCTAGTAGAGAATTTCTTTAATAAATTACTACACAAAAATCGTAACTTTTGGTTTCTTAACACTTGCGAAATGTAACAAAATAGAACAATCGTCACATTTTTATGGATATTAGATATTTGTGACGAAAATTAAAAAATAATAGTGACGATTTATATTTGTTACTGTGCCAAAAGTTACGCTTTTTTGTGTGCAGAGACTTTGGATAGTGTCTATTTCGAACTCAAATCAGGGCTTTCTAGTCACTATCCAGTCTCTATACACATAAAATCATAACTTTTGGCTCTGTAACAATTACTAAATGTAACAAAAAAGTCACATTTTTATGGATATTAGATATTTGTGGCAAAAATTACAACTTAATATTGACGATTTGCATTTGTTACTATGTCAAAAACTGCGATTTTTTATGTATGGAGTCCGTCATGACGAATCTATTGTGGCTCGACAATTCATGGAGATCTGTTTATCTAGTTTTTTTTCGTTTTTCTTATTGCATCCAAATGACTGACGATGCTTTGATAGTTTGTTCCCAATTCTCTCATTACCTGCTTTACAATCGTGTGACGATTAGCTTCCACTATAACTTTCAGAATATCATCATCAAGAAAGCGAATTTTTCGATTTTCGAGGATTGTGTTCTTGTTACGGAACTTCGACCTAATATTGAATGGTACAATCGTTAACTCATCAACGATTAAATGCTTCGTTGATTTTCCTTATATTCCTTGAAGTCCGGAAACTGCAATGTTCATTTCATCGTCGTTAGTTTTCACTTTTCACTTTTCGCTGATCAATAGACAGTATCACGTCCGCATCATGTACAAAAACGAAGCTGCTATACTCTTGTTTCTGGTTTCTATTGGCTTCCAATCTGGCATATTTATGCATCACTGGCTCTGATCGGAACGGCGATAATGGCACCGATCCAGAGAGATTAGTAACAATCTTAACAAAGATTTATCGATCGTGTTTTATTTGTATTTTATAATGTTTATAATAATGGTTTAATTATCCAACTTTGAGAGTTGTGTTTGGAATAAAGCAACTACGAGACAGCGTTTCGAACAGGCTCTTGTTAGAAAAACGAAGGATTAAAATACACAAAATAAAAAACGAGAAATTTTAAAACCAGTAATCGAAAGTTCGGCTTCGTTTCCTCGACCCGCGATGAATGAAATACTTAACTTTCATCCTATTTCTCATCCCAGAACAAGATCTGATGAAGATTCAACACGGATTCCGAATGTGTTCGATAAACTAAAAAATAAACTATAATTTGTTCCAGAAGGCAACTTTGACTAAATTGACTTCTATTTTAAGATATCCAGATTCCTAACTGCCGGATCGCATACCATCCATTTGAGTGCAAGCCACACAGCGTTGGTCCCGAAGGGAAATACCCTGAGGACCAACGAAAGACTTACAATTGTGCATTGGCGGGAAATTAAATGTATTACGCAATAATTACCAAAGTTGTGTTGTATATACCGTATCCAGTTTAATAAACCAATTTCGTACTTCTTGCTCATCTACACGTGGACCAGCAACCCCTATCCACGATGTAACACTAATCCTCAAAGCTATTCTATCTTGTTTCAAGATTCCCAAAAAATAAAAAATTTCGAACTGGAAAATCAAGTTTATTTGAAATCAAGATCGAAATTATCGATCAACTTATAGCACCCGGGATATTTGAGCTTCTGGAGATTTTCACAAGGCAGTAATTTGGACTTCGGAATCACAATCGAACTCCATATTTTTTCTTATTCTTCGAGGAGATCTTCTGTCGGCGTCGAAGAGGGAGTGAGTGGGATCGAGAGATTCCGTCTGGCTTCCGGCGGAGCTCATGGAGTAATAACTTGCAGAACTGGCTCCAGAAGTGCTAGTTCTATGATCTCTGGATTCTGTTTCTTCTTCGATAGTTTGTTCGTTGACATTGTTTTCTTCATCGGCACATCGAACGTCTTCCTCGATCATTTTGACGAGTTGTTTATGTTCGATGTCCTCGACCGCGGCCATGTCCATTTTGACTTTGAAAGGACAGACTTTCTCTTTCAAAACATTAGGAAAGAAAGTTTTCATAAAATTGTGTTCCAGTGCTTCGTTGACGTCCATTCTGGAGAACGGCTCCATCTGCACCAGTTTCGAAATCATGTCAATTCCGTCTGAATTCGGTTCTCTGTCTCTGATGGGGATTATCTGGTCCCAGTCCAGTGGAGTCTGGGCCCCGAAGCTCTGGATAAACTGTCTGGTCCTTTCACATCGGATTTCCGCAATCATCTCCTTCGATGGAGTGCCTAGATTAGTCACGACGATCTTGATTTGACTTGAGACAGATCTCCCTGGGAAGAGCTCCCGTCTCATGATCATCTCCGCAAAAATACACCCTACAGCCCACATATCTACTGCAGTAGAGTGTTCTGGCATCACGAATAAGAGTTCTGGAGCTCTGTAGGGAAGTGTAGCAATGTGCTGGGTCATGTAAAAACAATGTTCGTCGGCTTCATCGAAGTTCGTACCAGTTGCCAATTTGGCCATTCCGAAATCGGCGATTCTCAAGTGACCGTTGCTGTTGACGAGGAGATTCGAGGGCTTCAAGTCTCTGTGAGCGATTCCAGCTTTGTGGATATACTGAAAACCAAATTTAAATTATCTTATTTTAAAAATTATAAATTTTTTGTGAAATTATTTTGACAAAAAATTGGAAAATTCTTGTTTTTAGATTACTTTCGAAATTTTTATTGAATTCTAGAACGTTCCAGAAATTTCCACGAATTTCTGGAAGATTCTGGTTTTAAAAAACTGTTGGAGTCAAAAGTAAAAAACAGTGATAAAAAAGGAGAAAAGATCAAATAAATACATATTTCGCGCTCGTGTAAAAGAGGAAAATTGGGAAGGAGAGGTCCCGCAACGAAAAAAAGAGAGAGAGGACCAAAAAAGTACCTGTTTCGTGCTCATGTAAAAAAGGAAAATTTGGAAAAGTGAGGTCCCGCAACGAAAAAAAGAGAGAGAGGACCAAATAAATACGTTTCGCGCTCGTGTAAAAGAGGAAAATTGGGAAAAGAGAAGTCTCACAACGAAAGGAAGAAGGCGCGGGCAGAAAAGTTTTTGAGTTTTTACTGTTGTTATTAATTGGGAAAAAGTTATTTTTGTAATCTTTTGTGATATTGCGGAAGTCATTATCTCATCCCGGTCAATGAGAAGGAAAGACTTTGTAAATCTCTCCACAAAACCGACTTACCCTTAATCCTCTAAGGACCTGGTGCAGCAAATGAGCGATCAAATCCCATTCTAACGGTTCTTGACTTCCATGGATGACGTTGTGGCAGTTCCCCTCCATCAGTCCCATGACTAAAAAGACGTTCATCCCTAGTGATCCGCTTGTTCTGAAGACATCTTTCAGAACTACAATGTTCGGATGACTGATGTATCTGAGAACTCTGATTTCCCTCAAAGTCCTCCTAGCCAATGTCGGAGTCGAAGAAGCATGTCCAATTTTCTTGATCGCTACAGTATCGTTTTCTCCAAAAGATCCAGCACAAGAAGCTTCAGCGACGATCCCGAAGGCGCCGGCTCCGAGGGACCTCAGAGGCTCGTACTGCCCCGAAGCCCTCCCGAACTGGAAGTCGAGTCTCAGTTGCCTCTTAGCCAAGTCATTCAGAATCCGGTTGAACGCCGGAGCATAGCTCGGCATTTTTGAAAGACGTTTGTTTGAGAAGAATCTGAAAAAACAAGTTTAAATAAACTAAAAAATCGTATCAGTTAAAAAAACGAATTTCGCGAGAAGGGTCGATCAAGGAAGATGAATCACTTTGAAGAAATCTGAACACACTTTGGAGAAATCTGAACACACTTTGGAGATTCGTCAAGTTAGTCCGTCTTCCAAGTGACGAGAAACCAAAAAGATGTCAATTACGAAACCAAATTTCGTTTTTTATGGAGCTAATTATACATCAATTTTGTAAAAATTAAATTTCACATCGATTTTTATACAAAATAAAATTTTAAAAATTTATATTAATTTTTAAATAAAAAAAATTTTAAATAACTTTTATATAAATTTTTAAATAAAATAAAATTTTAAATTAATTTTACATTAATTTTTAAATAAAATAAAATTTTATAAATTTATATTAATTTTTAAATAAAATTAAATTTTAAATAACTTTTACATTAATTTTTAAAGAAAATAAAATTATAAAAAAAATCAACTTTAAATAATTTTTATATTAATTTTTAAATAAAATAATTTTTATATTAATTTTCAAATAAAATAAAATTTAAATTAATTTTTAAATAAAATTAAATTTAAACAAACTTATTTTAATTTTTTATAAAATTAATTTACAAAAATCCTTTTTAGAATTAAATTTATATCAATTTCGTACAAAACTGATTTTAAATCATTCTCAAAAAAACTTTTGAAAGAATTTCTTTGAGAAAAATTTTTTCAATTAGTTCTTTGAAAAAAAAAATTTATAAATTCTGTATAAAAATAATTTTAAATAAATTTTTATCGAAAAAAAATTTTTATATCATTTTAGAAAAAAATAATTTTATATAAATTTTAAATAATTTAAAAAATTTTTTGAGGATTTAAAAAAAAATTTTTATATAAAATTAATTTTTTTAAAAATAATTTTGAAAATTTTTTTGAGGATTTAAAAAAAATGATTTTATATAAAATTAAATTTTTTTTAAATGATTTTAAAAAATTTTCGACTTTTATATCAGTTTTAAAATTTTTTGTTGGTTTTTACACAATAAACTAGTAAGTGACAAAAACGCGCCATTAACTTCCAAAATGAAACCAAAAAAACCATTAAATTGTCCAATTTCAAAAGAAGTATGACATTGATCGAATCAATTACCTACAGCGAATCACGGAGAAAGTGAAGAGGCGAAATTGAGAAGACAAGGTGCGCAAACATTTCCACTTTTCAAACAGGAAAAATGATCGAGGGTCAAATTAAGTTGTATAACAGGTACTACCCTAGCGATATTTGCTTTTCAGTGACAGTTGATCCCCTAGTGATAAATACTCCTTAGTGACAGTTGATCCCTCGGTGATAAATGTTCTTTAGTAACAGTTGATCCCCTAGTGATAAATACTCCCCAGCGATAGCTGATCCCCTAGTGATAAATACTCCTTAGTGACAGTTGATCCCTCGGTGATAAATACTCCCCAGCGATAGCTGATCCCCTAGTGATAAATACTCCTTAGTGACAGTTGATCCCTTGGTGATAAATGCTCTCTTTTGATTCACGCTTATTTCTAAATTCAGTTTTTAAATTATTTTCTTATGTAATCGAAATATTAAGGTAATTTAACTACTAAAAAGCGAAAGAAATTATGTAAATTTTACGAAATAGAGCGAGCAAATGTCATTAGGAATGAACTATCACTAAAGAAGAACTACTATCGAGAGGAAACTGTTGCTGGAGAAGCAAATGCCACTAAGAAGGAACGTCATCAGAGAGAAATTGTTACTGGGGAAGAACTATCTTCAGGGAGAAACTATCACTAAAGAGGAATTAATATCAAGAAGAAACTGTTGCTGGAAAAGCAAATGCCACTAAGAAGGAACGTTATCAGGGAGAAACTGTTGTTGGGGAAGAACTATCACTAAGAATGAACTACTATCGAGAAGAAACTGTTGCTGGAAAAGCAAATGCCACTAAGAAGGAACGTCATCAGAGAGAAATTGTTACTGGGGAGCAAATTTTACTAGGAAAGAACTTAGAGAATCACGCAAATATTTCCACTTTTCAAACAAGAAGAATAGTCGAGGGTTCAAATTAGTTATTTTTTAAATTAAGTAAGAAACTGGCTAATGGTTGGCCACGGAAACCCGATTTGCCCACGCATCTGTTCAAAAACAGTTTTCTTCAAAGAAAAATGAACAACTAAATCCGAAAATTAAACAACTTCCGTCAAAAATTTGCGCAAGAGTTTCGACAATTTAGGATTAAAAAAATTTTTTTCGAAGAAGCTTAAGCTTGTTTTCTTTATTCACAAAAAATTTAAAGAAAAAACGTAAAATTTTAAAATTAAAATCGATCAAAGGTGAGACTAAAAATGTATTTTCTGTTTTTATTGAAGAAAATTGCAAAAGACACTCCTTCAAAAATGACAAAACGGGCCTATCGATGGCTGAATGAATCAGTAAATTGTCCGAAATCTAAATCATCTGTGTCAAATTTTGCGGGGGAGATGGAAATCGGTACAATGACTAATTATAATTTAAAAAATACCTAAAATCTAATCGAAAATTTCCGCTTATGTGTCATTTGTGTTTTGAACACGTGTGTCTTAATTTTGAAATTACCGTTGACTTTCGATTTTATATAATATTTTTCGGTCCTGGGAAAATTTTTTTAAAAATAATATTAATTAACTCTCGATTTAACTTAGAAAGTAGTCATTTATAAAATCTAGTCACTTTAAAGATTGTAGATAACTTTGTTGCTTTTCTGTGCGAAATAGGAATAAAATTTGAAATAAAATTTGAAATTTGAAATCTCGATTTAACTTAGTTTTTATCCTGTCTCTCGGATTACGTTATATCGAGAGTCAAATTATACCAGAGTAAAAAAAGTTTATAATACTGTAATCAAACCCGTAGATTCTTAATCTGGAATCAGAATCAAAAGTTGACCTTGGGAATTTTGGATTCAGAATCTACAGATTCGAGTATTTATTTCTAAGTACTTTTTGATCAAATTTAAGAATATCTGAAATTGATTATGACATTGATTTCTTAGATATCAGTGTCCTGGACATTTATATCTTAATTTTCAAATTATATCTGAGTAAAAAATACTTATAATACTGTAATCAAACCCGTAGATTCTTAATCTGGAATCAGAATCAACATTATACCTCCAGAATCCAGAATTCTGACTTCAGATTCAGAATCTACAGGTTCGAGTATTTATTTCTAAGTACTTTTTGATCAAATTTAAGAATATTTGAAATTGATTATGACACCGATTTCTTAGATATCAGTGTCTCGGACATTTATATCTTAATTTTCAAATTATACCAGAGCAAAAAATACTTATAATACTGTAATCAAACCCGTAGATTCTTAATCTGAAATCAGAATCAATATTTAATCCCCAGAATCCAGAATTCTGACTTCAGATTCAGAATCTACAGGTTCGAGTATTTATTTCTAAGTACTTTTTGATCAAATTTAAGAATATCTGAAATTGATTATGACACCGATTTCTTAGATATCAGTGTCCCGAGCATGTGTCTCGATTTTTAAATTATACCAGAGCAAAAAATATTTATGACGTAATCAAACTCATAAATTCTAGATTTGAAATTATCTGGAGTAAAAATTTTATAACTTTTCAAAAATCTCAAGGTTTTTAAACTTTTCCATAAAAATCTAAATTTTTTTAAAAAAAAGGTTCAAAACTTTTCTAAAAAAATCTAAATTAAAAAAAAGTTCAAAAATTTTCCAAAAAAATCTAAATTTTTTTAAAAAAAAGGTTCAAAACTTTTCTAAAAAAATCTAAATTAAAAAAAAGTTCAAAAATGTTCCAAAAAAATCTAAATTTTTTAAAAAAAAAGGTTCAAAACTTTTCTAAAAAAATCTAAATTAAAAAAAAAGTTTAAAAATTTTCCAAAAAAATCTAAATTTTTTTTAAAAAAAGTTCAAAAATTTTTTAATTTCGCGTCGAGAGGACTTGATGACGAAACTTACATATTATTTTTTATAATATTATGATGATTTAATATTAGACAAGTATCGATCCAATTGGGCAAGACCAATTTTCACAGTTTTTCCGTTCATTTTTGACGATCCGTAAAAATGTTCTACTCCAGTTTTTTGAAAGATGGAAAATGCACAAGAACGTTTTCTAAAAACCTCTCAAATAAGTACACAACGGACCTTTGAAAAAAATTAAGAAATTTAAATTTTTTAAAAATTTTTAATTAAAAAATTTGAATTAAAAAGATTTGAAATTTAACAAAGTTTTTAATTTAATAAAACAGTTTTAATTTAAAAAAATTTTATATTTAACAAAAAAGTTTTAATTTAACAAAAAGGTTTTAATTTAGAAAAATTTTATATTTAACAAAAAAAGTTTAAATTTAACAAAAAGGTTTAATTTTAAAAAATTTTATATTTAACAAAAAAAAAATTGAATTTAAAAAAAGTTTTAATTTAAAAAAATATTATATTTAACAAAAAAAATTTTAATTTAAAAAAAAAACTATATTTAACGGAAAAATTGAATTTATACAAGTTTTTTTAGATCGAAACCAATTTAGGTTGTAAAAAAAGATAAGTGACCTGTGTTGGCCGATTTATAGTCTCGGCGCCAGGAGCCTTATCAGATGTGAATCTCAATGACCGTCTGTTGTGAACATCACCGCTTTAAAAATACGTTAACCTTGAATTAATTCCGAAAATTAAATTTTCAATTCAAGAACAGCTGGACAAATTTTTCCTCCGAGAACCTTTTAGATAAATTTTCCGTTCGAAAACAGCTAAACAAATTTTCCCTTCGAGAATCTTTAAATAAATTTTTTAAACAATTTAAAAAAATTTTATTTCAAAATTTAAAAATTTTCTAAAATAATTTTTATTTCAGAATTTTTTAAAAATATCCTATTTCAGGATTTTAAAATAAATTTTAGAAAAATTTTCCCTTCGAGAATCTTTAAATAAATTTTTTAAACAATTTTTAGAAAAATTTTATTTCAGAATTTTAAAATTTTTTAAAGAATTTTTAAAATAATTTTTATTTCAGAATTTTTTAAACAATTTTTAAAATAATTTTTATTTCAGAATTTTTTTAAAATTTCCTATTTCAGGATTTTAAAATAAATTTTAGAAAAATTTTCCCTTCGAGAATCTTTAAATAAATTTTTTAAACAATTTAAAAAAATTCTTATTTCAGAATTTTTAAACAATTTTTAAAATAATTTTCTATTTGAGAACTTCTTTAAAAATAAAATAATAATTTTGAATTGATTAAAAAAAATCTCATTCAAAAATCATCAAAAAAATTTAATTTTTTTAAAATAATGAAAGCAATGATGTTTCACTTTTCGGATCAGAAGTGATGATGTTTTGGCAGGCTCGTTATCAGTGGAGAAACTTGACCAAGGTTATTTTGACGAAGATTTTTGAATGGACAAACAAGGTTCGCACACAAAAGGAAGCGTAACTTTTGGCTCAGTAACAAATATAAATCGTCACTATTATTTTTTAATTTCCGTCACAAAAGTCAAATATTCATAAAAATGTGACTTTTTTGTTACATTTAGTAATTGTTACAGAGCCAAAAGTTACGATTTTATGTGTATAGAAACTGGATAGTGACTAGAAAGCCCTGATTTGAGTTCGAAATAGTCACTATTCAAAATCTCTGCACACAAAAAATCGCAGTTTTTGACATAGTAACAAATGCAAATCGTCAATATTAAGTTGTAATTTTTGTCACAAATATCTAATATCCATAAAAATGTGATTTTTTTGTTACATTTACTAATTGTTACAGAGCTAAAAGTTATGATTTTATGTGTATAGAAACTGGATAGTGACTAGAAAGCCCTGATTTGAGTTGGAGATAGACACTATCCAAAATCTCTGCACACAAAAGAAAGCGTAACTTTTGGCACAGTAACAAATATAAATCGTCACTATTATTTTTTAATTTTCGTCGAAAAAATCAAATATCCATAAAAATGTGACGATTGTTCTATTTTGTTACATTTGGCAAGTGTTAAGAAACCAAAAGTTACGATTTTGGTGTCCGGATGGATCTCGGAAAATCGATGTTCACGAGTGAATTGATCGGACAGTCCGTAATCCAACAGAGAAATTGGAAATGTCCAAAATGGACATTTATGGAGAGGATAAGATTTACCATCAAATCAGGTCTTAAAACGAAAATTTTTGTTTTTTCATAAAAATCTTTAAAAAATATTTTAAATTTTTTTCATAAAAATCTTTTTAAAAAATTATTTCAGATTTTAAAAATTTTTATTTTTTTGAATATGTTTAAAAATTATTTTAGTTTTTTTTTAAATTTTTATTTTTTCGAATATCTTTAAAAACATTTTAATTTAAAAAATTTTTTTTGAATATCTTTAAAAAATTATTTTAGTTTTTTTTTAATTTTTATTTTTTTGAATATGTTTAAAAAATTGTATTTTCCAAATCGAAAAATTCAAATTTGTGGACAAATATTCTGCAAAAATTATATTTATTTTCGGTTTCCTGAAGCGAAAAATATCAAAAACTCGTTCAAAAAATAAAAACACGTTTTTTTTAAAAAAACTAGCTAGCAGATATTCCAACTGAGACTACAGATGGCTGACCGATTTCTTTGATAATAATAAAACCTAATCACTTTTTGTCTTAACGAATCTGATTCGAAACCGGCTTTCAAAAATCAAAAAAGAAACAAATTGGACCTTGGAGATTTTCGGATCAAAAATTTTTCGAGAAGATTCGGACAAGACAGATCGATTCCGGCTTCTTCAAAAAGAGAAAAATCGGGAAACAATGGAAATCATAATTCCAACGTCAGATAAGATCGAAACAGAAAGGTACGATTCCGATATCACGCTATTATTAAATTAAAGATGGAAATTTTACGAAATAATCTAGATAAATTTAAAAAATTTCAATTTTAAAAAATTTCAATTTAAAAAATTTCAATTTTAAAAAATTTTAATTTAAAAAAATTTTAATTTTGAAAAATTTAAATAAAAATTTCGGTCAAATGGTCTTGAGCTCGATCTGGACAGAAACAAGTGCATTCAAAAAACGCAACTTTTGGCTCTGTAACAATTGCCAAGTATAACAAAAATATAAGAATCGTCACATTTTTATGAATATTTGACTTTTGTGACGAAAATTAAAAAATAATAGTGACGATTTGCATTTGTTACTGGGCCAAAAGTTACGCTTTTTTGTGTGCAGAGACTTTGGATAGTGTCTATTTCGAACTCAAATCAGGGCTTTCTAGTCACTATCCAAAGTCTCTATACACATAAAAGCATGACTTTTGGCTCTGTAACAATTAGTAAATATAACAAAAAAGTCACATTTTTATGAATATTTGACTTTTGTGACGGAAATTAAAAAATAATAGTGACGATTTACATTTGTTACTGAGCCAAAAGTTACGCTTTTTTGTCTGTGCCAACTCCCCCGTTCTGCTCCGAAACGCTTGGAATAGTTCGAAAAACTGTCAGAACAAGGATTTGCCTCTAATCGATCAATTCAAATTTGAAATTTATGTTTGTTTTCCGTTTTGACCGAAAATTGGAGAGTGAAAAAAGGAAAGCGGATTCTCAATAATTCCAAAGATGAGGACTGTTCTGTAAAGTGCTCTAGTGGATCTGTGGATTTGTCGCTAGGGATCAACCACGTTATATATTCTGATCTGGCCAACCAAACGCTGCAGGGCTTAAGCAATACTTGAATCGGAGACATCCTGGGGATTTCGAATATTTTAATTTTTTGAACATTTTCGAAAAAGTTAAAAACTATAAAAAGATCGAAAAATAGTATTGATTAATTTTAAAAGAAAATTAGGAAAATTTCTTTTAATTTTTAAATTTTTTAAATTTTCTTAGACAAAAAATAATAAAGTTAGAAAAATCTTTCTGCCGCTGGGGATCAAACTATCATAAAAGTCAATTATTATTCGAACAGAAAACGTCCTCAGAATCTCGAGTGTTTTTAATTTTTTAACATTTTCGAAAAAGTTAAAAACTATAAAAAGATCGAAAAATAGTATTGATTAATTTTAAAAGAAAATTAGGAAAATTTCTTTTGATTTTTAAATTTTTTAAATTTTCTTAGACAAAAAATAATAAAGTTAGAAAAATCTTTCTGCCGCTGGGGATCAAACTACAGTGGAATCTCGATATAAGGCACCCTCAAGGGACCGGACGAATCGTGCCTTATAGCCTGGGGTGTCTTATATCGAGGGTCGAATATGACTAAAATTCCTTAAAATCGTACCTTATAGCCTGAGGTGTGTTATATCGAGGATAGAATATGACTAAAATTCCTTAAAATCGTACCTTATAGTCTGGGGTGTGTTATATCGAGGGTCGAATATGACTAAAATTCTTTAAAATCGTACCTTACAGCCTGGGGTGTCTTATATTGAGGGTAGAATATGGCTAAAATTCCTTAAAATCGTACCTTATAGCCTGGGGGGTCTTATATCGAGATTCCACTGTATCATGAAAGTCAATTAGTATTCGAATAAAAAACGTCCTCGGAATCTCGAATGTTCCTGGCTTAAATTTTTTACCAAAGAAATTCGGACACGTTATAAAGTAAACATTGGGAAGATGATGATGGTCTGTTGGAGATACTATAGAAAATTTATTTTTCTACTTTTTGTTGAATTTTTCTCTGGTCCACAAAAAAACGATAAACGTGGTTTGGACCAATATACGAAGCAGCAGCTTAAACTCGAACCACGCTGTGTCCTTCGATCTGGCCGGTCAAGTGCCGTTGGGCTCGGTTAGTATCGTATCGGAGACATCTTTGAAAATTTCGAAAATCTTAGTTTTTTTATTTTTTAAAATATTGAACAAATTTAAAAAAACGGATCAGAAAAAGTGATAGATTTCAGAATTAATATAAAAATGTCAATTACGTGCGTTTTTCGAATTTTTTTATTTTTCAATAAAACGGAAAAATGGAAAAATGGTCAACCCTAAGGTTATTTTTCCCGTTAGAGTTCAAAACCACGCATATCTTTTGATCTGGTCAGTCAAACGCTGTAGAGCTTGAGTAGTACTTGGGTTAGACATCCTAAGAATCTCAAGTGCTCTTAATTTTTTAACATTTTCAAAAAAGTTAAAAACTATAAAAAAGATCGAAAAATAGTACTGATTAATTTTAAAAGAAAATTAGAAAAATTTCTTTTGATTTTTTAATTTTTTTATTATCTTAGACAAAAAATAATAAATTTAGAAAAATCTTTCTGCCGCTGGGGATCAAACTATCATGAAAGTCAATTAGTGTTCGAACAGAAAACGTCCTCAGAATCTCGAGTGTTTTTAATTTTTTAACATTTTCGAAAAAGTTAAAAACTATAAGAAAATCGAAAAATAGTACTGATTAATTTTAAAAGAAAATTAGAAAAATTTCTTTCGATTTTTAAATTTTCTTAGATAATAGAAAACTACCGTATCAGGGGGACGTTCTGTCCCTGGGGATCAAACTATTGTGGAACTTGAGTAATATTCGAATCGGAGACGTCCTGGGAATCTCGAGTGTCCTTGGTTTTTTATGGTTCTCTTAGTCTGATTCGTGATGTAAAACCGGACACTGTCCTTGAAAACCCCTCAATGGGCTTAATTGTTTCATCATAGATTTCTGACAAAACAGGCTAAGAATACAATTAAATTCCATTATTTTTTTATTGTGAAAAAACAAGTTATTTTTTAAAGAAATTCCATAGTTACTGTATTTCAATAAAATTACAGAATACAGTATGAAATTTTTCAAAAATAAAAATAAAAATAAAATTTTTTCGAAAATAAAAATAAAGATAAATATAAAATTTAAATTTATTTTAAAATAGAAAATTTTTAAAAAAATAAATTTGAAAGAAAAATTTGTACTTTTTTAATTACATAATTTTGATTTTTCGGAATTTCACAAAAAAATTACTACTTTTTATTATAAAAATTTTAGAAGTTTCTAAAGTTATATAAAAATTAAATTTCAAAGTTTTTGGTCTTAATGGGAAAGTTTTAAAAATTTAATTTTTATATAAATTTTTTTTTCAGAATTTCACAAAAAAGTTACTACTTTTTATTATAATAATTTTAAAAGTTTCTAAAATTATATAAAAAGTAAATTTCAAAATTTTAGGTCTTAACGGGAAAGTTTTGGAAATTTTTATATAAATTTTTTTTTCAGAATTTCACAAAAAAGTTACTACTTTTTATTATAAAAATTTTAGAAGTTTCTAAAATCATATAAAAATTAAATTTCTAAGCTTTTGGTCTTAACGGGAAAGTTTTAAAAATTTAATTTTTATATAAATTTTTTTTTCAGAATTTCACAAAAAAGTTACTACTTTTTATGATTGTATGATTTTATGTATTCCAAAACGAGTCGTACTTACCGAAAATTGATCCGGATTTACCTAAAGTTATCCACTTGCTCGACTGTTTAACAGACAAAGGACACCGTAACGAGGACGAAAACGTGATCTTGCAGGATTCGAATAAAGGGATCTCCGGGAACGTCAAAGTCAACTTAGGCCAACCTGTGTTTGCCTCTCAATTGAATCAGGAATTTCCTTCAGCCCAAGAATAAAGGTGAAAAAAGCTAATCCTATTCGTCAAGACGCGGAAAGGCGAGCCTCAGGGGACCGAGTGTAAACAAATAATACAATTTTTCGGAGGACATGGATCAGAAGTGAGAACTGATTTCCTCGGGAAGTACTCAACAATCAGAAATCATCAGCGGTCGAAGATTAAGATTTTAAAAATCGGATAATATTACTTCAATTAAAATCCAAAATTCATTAAAAACTTATAAAACAAAATTTTATTTTTAAAATTTTATTGTACAAAATTCTACTTTTAATCATGAATAAATAAATTTACCGTAATTTTCAGGGAATTTCACAACGAAAATTAATATTTTTCCCATCTTAGATGGTTGTTTATGTTTAATTTAATTTAGATTATTAAATTATAAAATCCAAAATTCATTAAAAACATAAAACAAAATTTTATTTCTCTTTTTTCTTGAATTTTATTGTACAAAATTCCACTTTCAATCATGAATAAATAAATTTACCGTAATTTTCAGGGAATTTTGCGACGAGAATTAATGTTTCTCTCATCTTAGATGATTGTTTATGTTTAATTTAATCCAAATTATTAAATTATAAAATTCAAAATTCATTAAAAACATAAAACAAAATTTTATTGTACAAAATTCCACTTTTAATCATGAATAAATAAATTTACCGTAATTTTCAGGGAATTTCACAACGAAAATTAATGTTTCTCTCATCTTAGATGATTGTTTATGTTTAATTTAATTTAGATTATTAAATTATAAAATTCAAAATTCATTAAAAACAAAATTTTATTTCTCTTTTTTTTGAATTTTATTGTATAAAATTCCACTTTTAATCATGAATAAATAAATTTACCGTAATTTTCAGGGATTTTCGCTGTGGGAGCTCATTTCGCATTTCTCTTCGGCTGTCCATTTAAGTCAAATTTTAATTTTCGACAGTAAACGACCAAAATTGATCATTATCAAGGAATTTTCGCCGCAGGGATTTATTTTTTCCAAATTACTTTTTTGCATCAATTTTGATTTAAATTTAAAAAAAATAAATTTCACAATTATTAAAAATTTTCATTAAAAAAATAAATTTCATGACGTCATCAAAATTATTTTCGAAAAAAACATTTGTATTTTTTTGAAAAAACTCATTTAACGAATTTTTTTTATTCATTAAAAATCCAATAAATCAAGAACAAAGTCAGACAAAAATTTAAAACAAAGATTTCCAAATTTTTATTCACCTTCAATTTTTTAAGTCCTTAATTTTCTAAAAATTTATAATTTTAATTAATTAATTTTTTTTCAATATTATAATTTTAAATAAATAAAATTTTACTTAAAAATTTAATTAATTTATTTTTTTAATTTTATTTAAAAAATTCAAAAAATTAATTTTTTTAAATTTAAACTTTCTAAAAATTTATAATTTTAATTAATTTATTTTTTTATTAATATTATAATTTTAAATTAATTAAATTTTATTTAAAAATTCAAAAAAATTTATTTTTTCGAACATTTTTGAAAATTTTTAATAATTTATTTAAATTTTTTTAACTTTTTAAATTTTAATTAATTTATTTTTTTCGATATTTTGATTTTAAATAAGTGAAATTTTATAAAAAATCAAAAAAAATGGAAAACTTTATTTTAAAAAAAAAATTTTTTTCGAACATGTTTTAAAATTTTTAAACAATTGTTTTAAATTTTTGAAAAAAGTTATTTTCAGTAAAATTTGACAAAAGTTACTTCAACGGGCCGGAAAACAAGAAATCTGACATTTCATGAACGTCTCTTGACCGAACAAGTGGTTCAAGCAGGTCGTTGAGAAGGTTGATGTAAGTGATACTTTTTTCACGTTTAGTCACATTGGACAACTGCGAAACGTTCATGTACTTTATTTTCACAAAATCTACAACGAATTTTAGTCAAAATTTATTTTTCAAAAATTTTCAAAATCTTAAATTTCCAAAAAAATTTTTAAAATTAAATTTTAAAAAACTTAAAAAATTTAAATTTTAAAATTTATAAAATTTAAAACTTTAAAAAAATTAAAATTGAAAAATAATTAAATTTTGAAATTAAAAAAATAAAATTTTAAAAAACTTGAAAAATTTAAATTTTGAAATTTATAAAATTTAAAACTTTAAAAAAATAAAATTTGAAAAATAATTAAATTTTGAAATTAAAAAAATTAAAATTGAAAAAAAAATAAAATTTTAAAAAACTTAAAAAATTTAAATTTTGAAATATTTTTAAAAAATAACTTTAAATTTGACAAATTTTTATTTTTTTAAATTCATTTTAAATTTATTTTTTATTTTCGAATTTTAAAAAATATTTTTAATTTAAATTTTTTTTGTTTAATTTCGATTTTATAATTATATTTTTTCTGGATTTTTATATTTTTTTAAAATTAGTATAGACTGAGATGTGTAAACATTTAGAAAAATAACGCAAAATAATTTTTTTTGCAAAATTAAACTAAAACAAAAAAAAAATTTTTCAACGACTCCCGAACAAAAAATTAATTTTTCATAAATTATTTTAAAATTATTGATTTTTAAAAAAATTAATTTTTTGTTCAAAATTTTAAAATTTAATTAAAATTTTTTATTTTTAAAATTTTTTAAGAACTTTTTTATTTTTTTAAAATAAAAATAAAAATTATTCAATTTTACCAAAAATTTTTTATTTTTTTTAAAATTAAAATAAAATATTTTTTAAATTACTCAATTTTATTTAAAAATTTTAATTAAAAATTTTTTATTTTTTTTTAAATTAAAATAAATATTTTTTAAATTACTCAATTTTATTTAAAAATTTTAATTAAAAATTTTTTATTTTTCTAAAAATTAAAATAAATATATTTTTTAAACTATTCAGTTTTACCTAAAAGTTACCTAAAAACTTTGGAAATTTGTCCAACGGCTCCTGGACGGAAGTTAGGCCTTATTTTTCGGTATAATCCGAGATTGATGTTTTTCCTCTAACGGACTTTTGATGCTTGAAGTCCTCAGTTTTGATTGACGGCGAGATTTGTTTTTTTAAATTGTGGTTTTTAGTGAAACTGAAAAAATTCAAATTTGTTTTTTTAATTATTGAAGTTTTTAGAATTCGATAAAATTTTTCGAAATTTTTATAAATCGGAGTTTTTAGAATATTTCGAAATCTAATGAAAAATTTGAAACTCTCTGAAATCAAAAATTTCGGAAATTCGTTTCGGGACCATTTCGTAAAAAATTCATATATGATTTTTAAACTAGAAAAATTTTTAATTACAATTTTACAAAAATTTTTAAAACATTTTAGAATTTATTAAAATTTTTCGAAATTATTTAAAAATTAAAACTTTTAAATTTTCGTGCTGGGACCATTTTGTAAAAAATTCATATATGATTTTTAAACTAGAAAAATTTTTAATTACAATTTTACAAAAATTTTTAAAACATTTTAGAATTTATTAAAATTTTTCGAAATTATTTAAAAATCGGGATTCTAGAAATTTTTGAAATTTCACTTCGGGACCATTTTGTAAAAAATTCATATATGATTTTTAATTACAATTTTGTAAAAATTTCTAAAACATTTTAAAATTTCTAAAAAATTCTAAATTATCAAAAACTTAAAATTTCTAGAATTTCGTGTCGGGACAAATTTTTAATTAATTTTTTTTGTTTTTATAATATTATAATTTTTTCGCGTATTTTTGAACGAAAATCCTCGTTTTTTTATTTTTTTGTATGTGGAAAACCCGACCTTTGAAATCGTTCAATCTCATTTTTGAGTCAAATTAGCTAAATTTTTTTAAAACTAATCCATTTTCGGAATTTTTTAATTTCGAGCTTTTAAAAAACCGTAATTTTCGGAAAAAAATAAAAAACGTATTGCTTCGGAAAAATTAGTTTCGATATTAGTCCCAAGCCCTGAGGCAAGAGTTAATTGCTATTATTGGTAATTTCCGGTGTTTTCAATTTTCCGGAATTTTTTAAAATTCTTATTTTTGGAAAAATTTTAAAAATATTAGTTTTCCACTTTTAAAAACCCGTTGTTGAACATTCAAGGAGATGATAACACCTATGGATTACTTGCTAGGGAGAGCTCGACCCCTCAGTGCCGGAGGCAACATGATTGTCGTCAGACCGCGACATCCGAGCGACAGTGCCAGTGTTAGTCGTTCTTCTACGATAAGAGATGAACGTAAAAGGTCAGTTTTTGGATACAAGTATCTTTCATAACCATGAAATAAGACTTGATTAAGTTGGTTCTGACTACAGTAATCCTTTTTTGCAAAACGAAGATGATCGAAATCGGTTTTTAATTTTACAAATATTTGAAATATTATTTAAGTTCAGTTCGGTTAGCTCTAAACTTAGGGAATGAGTCTCTGACTTCAAGTTCTGGAAATTCAGCTTATGCACAAAAAAGATATATTACGGTCATTCTAATGTACCGGATCTATTATACAGTAGGACTTGGATATAAGATACCCCCCGCTATAAGATATCTCTTGTTACAGCATACGGTGTGAATGAGTTTGGTTAGTTTGCCTTCATATTTACTCCTTATAACATACCCTTTCTTATAAAATACTTTTTGTCCGATCCCAAGGGGATATCTTATATCCAAGTTCGACTGTATTTAATGTACCGGTACATCGAATATTGCCGACTTGTGAGGAAAACGGACAATCCTTAGACCAATCAGATTGATACTCATTTGTATAAAAAATATGTGTGAGTATATAAGCTGAGTCTAGCACAACTTTCACAAATAGTTGTCACTATTACTGTATTGCTAGTATATGTTAACAATAAACAAGAATGCTATATTTCTCATCTTCCTTACGCATCAGCTCAGTCCATGACATTATAACGAATATAATAAACCAATATTAACTTAGTGTACTAGTATATTGAATATAATATATTTCGTGTATCAGAACCGTTCTAATATCCCCATACACCATAAAAAATGCACTTTTTATGTGTATTAGTGGAAAAAGCTGTAAATAAGATAGAGATTTATGGATATATGCATGGTTATGAGGATTTCAAATCTACACGAACAAAAATCTTTAATGTGCCGATGCATTGAATGTAATATATCCAATACATCAGAACTGTTCTAATATATCAGTACGTTATATATCATGTATTGGTTTTTGTACGTACTCCATTCTACACAAACAATAGCTCTAATATAGCGGTGTGTAAATCGATCATCATATTCAAGCGCATTATGTTCAATGTACTGATAGCTAAAATATAATCCATCTTGCATCTCAGAACCGTCTCAATATCCCTATACATTATGTAACATGTTCCTTTTTGTGTGTATACTTGTTCCGGATAAATCCTAAAAGTTTTGGAATCTCAGAGATAGTAATCTACATGTTTAGCACATTGTGGACAATTTAGGCCATATGTGGTACACAACCTCTGGATGTGGCATGTAATATTTCGCAACAGATTTATTTTTGCGATTTTGGATTTTCTTTTTTTGTAACTAACAAATATCTCTAGATTGAGTGGGATATTGACGGATTTGAGCCAGAGAAAAAAGGAAAAATATATCACTTTGGATCCATGACGCATAACATCCAAAAAAACGCATTCTTTACAATATTTAAATTGCATACAAAGCTTGAAGATGAATTACAAAGTCCCCAAAATAAAAACTTTATAAAAAACCTATGTGAATATTAACTTTTGAATTTTTCAAAGGATTTTTTAGAATAACAATTTAAGTATTTTAGACCCCCATCTTTGAACATTTCAACCATTCCGAACCGGATCAGTCTGACAGATGACGATGATAATGCGATCGAAACCCTCTCAGCCAGATCCATAGCTATTACCGAAAGCAAAGACGGAGTCGAAATCCATCTTCCTGACGAAGATACCTATTATTACTACTTGGAAAACACCCACATTCATGGGATTCATCATATATTCGAAAAGAATCCGGCCATCAGATTTATATGGATTACGGTACTTATTGTGTTTGCTTTTCTGGCTTTTTACCAGATCTTCAACCAGTTCGTGATGTACAGTACGACTCCAATATCAACTAACATTGTGGCGGAGTATCCGGATAAAATAAACCTCCCTACTGTAGCGATATGCAATAACAATCAATTTAGACTGAGCTACTTGACTGGAGCACTTGTTCAAAGCAGAAAACCTAAGCATAAGCTGCGAAACATGGCCGATATTGATGAATCTAACATCTTCGACAAGGCTTTTATGAACGTTTGGGACATGGATGCGGTGGACTTTTTAATGAAAGCAGGACACTTTAAAAGACAGATGATCATAGACTGTACTTATCCTGATGGAACCAAGTGCAGGAAATCCCACTTCAAACCAATTTGGACTCTGACCGGTCTCTGCTGGGCGATAAACACGGATCCGAACCATCCCGTGATGGTGACAGGTTCCGGACCAAGTCACGCCTTGAGTTTCCTTCTGAATGTCGAAAGATACGAGAGAATCGAAAGTTGTCATCCGAAATTTCGGACTTCGAATCTTCCTGGATTCAAGATCCTTATCTACAATCAGACAGATGTCCCTACAAGTGCCCTGGATGGAGTCAATGTCCCCCCAGGCTTCACGATGGACATACCCTTCAGAATGCAACACCGACAGAAGCTCCCTGGAATCAACTGTGTCGAAGAATATGAAGGTTCAAAGGATCACAAATTCGAAGAATTGGACAACATAAAAACATGCAAAATCAAAAGATATTTAAACGAGATAGAACATCGGTGTAATTGCTCCATGAGGAAAGCTTTCGGTCTTAAACCTAGGTACCATCTATCGTTCTGCAATGTTTTGGAGTACTTCAAGTGTGTCGTTAACGTCCTCAAATGGGGGTCCGATAGGGGGTTCAGCGCTCGTAACTGTACGGGCAGCTGTCACGAGATCGATTACATAGCTTGGCAAGACATGAACGAACTTCCAACTAACATTTTTCCGAAAGTAAACGATTTCAAAAATAAAACCACTGAAGTTGTTGTAAACGAAACCGATATCGATGAAGAAGAGGTGGAAATTCAGTAAAATCTTTATATAAAAAATTTATTTTCAGGAAGATAGCGGAGAATTCGGTGGCGGAGAAAACCTTCGATGTAAAGAAAATCAGATTCTTAAAGACAGTCAAGTAAATCTCATAAAAGCAGAAGCTGCTAAAGCTTACGAACATCAAGCACAGTACCAGGAGGATATCCTGATGAGAACCAAGAGATTAATGGCGAAAGTGACACAGACCGCAGAAAAGTTGGATTTAATTTTTTATAAAATATAATTCTGCAAAAATTTATAATTCTCTAGAATTTAGAATCACGTAGGATCTTTGAGGAGGTTATGGGAATTTCCGGAGTTTCCTGTAATCTCATAGAAGCTTTCAGAGCTTAGAAAATTTCGAAGGTTTCTAAAATCTCATAGAAGTTTTCAAAATGTTACGAAAATATCCAGAATCCAGTAAAATTTCTAGGATCTTTCATGCACAAACATAAGTGTATGGTATATAATGTATTGATATATTAAAATGGTTCTAATATATCGAATATGTTATATTTCATATATCGATGCATTGAAACAACTTTAATGTATCGAATATGTTACATTTCATATATCGATGCATTGAAACGATTTTAATGTATCGAATATGTTACATTTCATATATCGATGCACTGAAATGATTTTAATGTATCGAATATGTTATATTTCATATATCAAATACATCAAAATAACTCTAATGAATCGAATATGTTATATTTCATATATCTATACATTAAAACAACTCTAATGAATCGGATATGTTACATTTCATATATCGATGCATTGAAACGATTTTAATGTATCGAATATGTTATATTTCATATATCAAATACATCAAAATAACTCTAATGAATCGAATATTTTATATTTCATATATCGATGCATTGAAACGATTTTAATGTATCGAATATGTTATATTTCATATATCTATACATTAAAACAACTCTAATGAATCGGATACATTATATTCAATATACCTAATACATTAAAGTCATTTTAATGCATCTTTTTTATGTCCAGAATCCATGAAACTTCTTAGAAACCATCTGGAAAATTTCTAAAAACTCTGAAAATAATTTTTTACAAAATTTCATTTTTTATTTTTATAATGTTCATATATGCATTTTTCAGAATCAGAGTTCTTGAATGGGGATGGAGAAATGAAAATTTTACTGGAATATATCAACGGTTGGTTAATACGGTAGGATGCTTCGGGAACATGTCCGTTCGGCATTCAGATGCCTTCAACTCTCTGAATAACAGATCTTCTGGAGGCGAAAGAAGGAAAACGAGAAAATTAATGCTTTTACTCAACAATGGGAAATTTTTGGAACCAATAATGGATTACAGGACGATCAGCGATTTGAAAAAGATCTATGATCCGGATACTGTAGACCGACTTCTGAATCAATATTCCTTCCTCGAAGAATACATCCTCCGATTGTACTCCATTTACGACGAAAACAGCTATACAAAGAGTTTAACAAAGGAATTAGAACTTGTGGATTGGATTCTGGATCAGATGAAGAAATACGATAACGGAGAAATCGACAAAAGAAAGTTGGCGAAATTAATGCAAAAAAGATCCACAAATCACTTTTTTGAAGAGGATTTTTACGAAAGATGGTACAATGTCATCATGAGGGACATAGACAACACGATATGGAAGACTCTGGCTGAACTCGAAGAGGAAATTGGCGAACTAGACGAAATCCTGATGGATCAGACTGGATTCAAAGTGGGATCCGTCGTTGTCTTCAGCAACACCACTTCTCATCATGTGGAACTTTTTTCTGAATTCATAAAAGACATGGTTGAATGTTCTTTCGGAGAAGTCAGAAACGCTTCGAAATCCATGGCTGTTGAGTTCAAGGATGTGATTCACGACTTCCAGAAGGCCTACATCAACCTCTTCAACAAGGAACTTCCAGAGTACTTGCAAAACTTTGAATTTGGACCTAAATTTGTAAAGTAAGTTTTATTCAAAATTTCGATATATGAAATCCATTTCAGGGAAAACTTTGCGGTTGTGAATGTGTTCTTCCACCAAATGAACGTCGAGCATTGGATACAAAGTCGGACTTACACCATCTGGTCCCTCTTCTGCGACGTCGGCGGAGCTCTGGGACTTTTCCTCGGGGCCAGTTTACTGACAATCATCGAAATTATCTGGTTCTGTTGTTGTCGAGGATTCACAAGAAACAAATGGTGCAGAAAATCCGAAGATAGGTTAGTCTTCTTTTGCGTGAACGGAAAAAATATAAGAAGATATATAAGACGAAAAAAATATATGAGGAAGATATATAAGACGAAAAAATATAAGAAGAAGATATATAAGACGGAAGAAATATACGCGAATGGAAAAAATATAAAAACAAAAAAGATATAAGACGGAAGAAATATACGCGAACGGGAAAAAATATAAGAACGAAAAAATATAAGATGGAAGATATATAAAAGGAAGAAATATAAGGTATGAGATCAATTACGAATTATGTGTGGAAATCGGCTTTTGAGATTGAACTTAGGCATTTAGGCCATGGTAATAACAACACTATGCAAGATTTTGGGATACCATAATTGGTTTAATATTTTTTCCATTTTATATTTCTTCAATTTTATATATCTTTAATTTTATATTTTTCCTATCGTCCTTCTTTTGTGTCTAAAATAACATAATTATTAACGCTTTTTAGTGATGACAATAGCGTCGAAAACGGTACTACAGATGAAATATCTGATAAAGTTAAAAAATCAGAAAAGAAACACAAAAATAAAAGAAGAATAACAAAAATCGAAGAAGCATCTGAATCAGAAGTCCTTTCTAAACTTGTTTAACAATATCTATGGATTTACCACTTTCCGTCCAATGAATTGTTGATTGTATTTAATAAATCATTACAAAACAAGATTAACACATGGCGAAGAATGCGTTTTTTTAGATGTTATGCGTCATGGATCCAAAGTGATATATTTTTTCTTTTTTCTCTGGCTCAGATCCGTCGGCCGCTGTAGGATAGAGACGGCGCCGATGTATCGCAGACCGAATCCCCATCGGCCCAAACCCAGGTTGTAAAGCCACTCTTATCCTCAGGAAGTTTTAGAGCGAAATGGGACATGTTTAATGTGGAAGATTGGAAGCGGGTTCGAGTGCTGCTGACCCCAGCGGACCTGTCAAGGCCAAAGTCGACCAATGTTTTTAAAAACTCTAAAACCAATCCCTTCATAAAAAATCCCCACTTCATAAATCCCATTGAGACCTTTTCATTCAAAAACTACTAACATGATAAAATACTCAAAAATGTCTAGATGTCCTTATCAATTCAATCAAATCATCTAGCATCTGATATTTCGACGAGCCCAATCTTCTAGAAATTTCCTCCATATCATGCGAATCCAGTTCAAGAAATTGCATCATAAGATCAGCATCAACCAATTGTTTCGCCGAAGAAAAATTCACTTCCGTACCCGTTGTATGTGGTCTAACAACTCTCGCACCTTTAGAATTAAGTCCTCCAAGTTGTTGCAATTGATTTTCAATAAAATGTTGTAACATAAATAATTTCCTATAAGACTTCTCCGGAACAGGTCTAACATATCCCCAAGCACCTTCTCTAGTACTATAAATACACATTTGCGGAAGTTGCTGTTGTCTATTCGGCGAAACCATAGAATCACCAACATGACCTTAAAAATCCATAAAAATTAAAATCTAAAAACCACAAAACTTACATGTACTTCTCACCAAATTCGTCACAACATTACCTATTCTAATACCACCTTTTATCAACAATCTTTGAGCAAATTTAGATTCCGTCGAATACGGTACATGTTCTAAAACAAGTAAATTCCCTTCATAATCACCCAAAACAATCGCAATCTTGTCATCATTAATAATATATCCAGTTCTGCTCGCTCTTGGACAAATTTTCCTATCATCAAACGCCACTTGTGAAAGAACATTAAATTCCTCTTGATATCTAATAAGATGAACAGATGTAAACATATCAATTGTCAATGCCAAACTTTTAAAAGGATAAATTTGTGTCACATAAAATTGCAAATCCAAAAATGCTCTTGCAATAAGACCTTCATCCTTGATAGTATATAAATAAATCCTAGGTCCAACACCAACTAACATTATTCCTTCTGTCGAAGCAATTGCTGAAATAGGACCTTTTTCTTCTGCTTCAGCCAACAATTTCAATCGAAATCTCGAAGTTGGCATATTAGCTTCAGGAACAACTTCAATAATCTCATATACAATAAGTCTACCTCTCATCGGAACTTCTTCACCCATATTGAACGAAGTACCAACAGCAATATAGTTCATTTTGCCCGTTTTAGATCCAAGAGCTGATATCAGAATTTCCTCCAATGCCGTTACCGATTCAAATTCTTTAAATTCAACATCATTAAAGGGAATAAAATTATAATTCTCCCTTGTATAAATCCTCAATTTATGTCGTTGTCGTTTTGGTAATAAAAATCTCTCAGATACAGTAATCTTCTGTTCTACCAATTCATCATTATTCACCGACCAAATAGAATTATAGTCCTCCGAATTAGAAATATCCAAAGCAAACAAATTAAACGGTAAAAGATACGACATATGATTAATATTAGCTCCCATAGGCACAATTCTACATGGATATGGAGTATCATATTCAACTTTCGGATATCGAAGTGAAAGTTCTCCTATTCTTAGTACATTTTCTTTAACATAAACAAACCCATTAATCATAGACGACGTTGTTAAATGACAAAATGCAACAATCGGTCCATCAATTGACAACGGATGATAAAAAACACCATTATTACCCACATATACAATCGTTGGATATCCTCCTGTCACCACAATAGCATTACTCTGAAAACCATAATTTCCATCAAAACTCAAAAATCCAAAAAACAAACCATTGTTCCTAATTGAGGATCAAAATTCAAATACCGTACTCGAATTTTTACTCCAATACTAATAGTTTCAATAGGACCCTTCTTGTCATCCATAACAAATGGATTTCTTCTCACAAATACTTGTTTTTCTAATCTTTTAAATCGAATCATCAAATGATCATCTAGGAAATTATCAAATGGAAAAGCTTCAAAAAACGTCACTGTATCATCAACTAATACCGCCAAAATAGGTCTACAACCATTAGGACCTGTTCCAAATATAGCAATTTCACAAATTCTCTAAAATACACAAAATAACAAATTTAAATTTAAATTAAAACCTACATTCGCTTGAATGGCTCTTAATCCCTCATGAGTAACAGGTCTTGGTCTTTTTTGATTAGATTCCAATGGAGGAACAAATCCCAAACTAGGATTATACAAACCAAACTTGGGATCATCAACCAAAGTTGCCCATAGACAATTTGTATGAGGTGAAACAAATACCAATTCAAAATCAGGAATTGAAAAAAAATACAAAGCTCCATCTTCTTTTGCTAAAATTAAAAAATAATTCAAACAATTATCTGGTGACATAACACACGAATCAACAGATGGTTTCCAATTATCAAATTCACAATCAATAACAGTTGTTCTTAATCGTCGATTTCTAACAACGTTTGATTCTTTATTAGATTCTTGTTTTCTAGAACCATAAAAATACTTTCCAATATCATCATCATAATCTTCATGATCATCATCCATATCCACTTCATCAGTTTCAGCTATAACAACCGGCTTAATTAAAGCATTAGAATTATCCGATTTTCTTTTAACAAATAAACCAGATCTATCACCATAAAGAGCCAGACAAGTAGTTTTCAATTCAGACACTTCAGAAACATGCGGAAATTGAAGCTAAAAACAAAAATATTATTTTTCTTTAAAAAATAACATTACCTGATCAAGTAAAACTTCACTATTACAATCTAGGGAAATTTTGGCGATAAATAATTTATTTGTGCTCAAAGTCACAACAATATAAGGATCGCAAATAGCAGCATCAATAACATAGACATCCGTATCCAAATCAAATGGCATTTCCAAACATGCTTTATGGTCTTTCACAAGTGTTAGTTTTTTTACCGTAATTTGACACACAACAATACCATCACATAAATCTCCAGCAACAACAGTACCTTCATTAGTATTAAATGGTGTTGTATGATGTCCAGATAAATTCTTAGTCGTATCCAAAACTACTGTATCCATTTCTCTTGTGAGGAAAATATATCTATGAGTACCTTCTACTTTCCCAGCAGCAAAAGTACAAGCAACAGGAGCCTTCAGAGGTACGGAAGTTCCAATATGAGGTCTTACCGTTCTTTCCATAAATAATAATTTTCCATCTTTTTCATGTCCAGTCGCTGCAGCAAGATCAAAAACTTGATCGCGAACTGAGTCCTTGAAAGTATCGTCCATCTCTTCAGCAATACACGGTACAACTTTCTTAAATGGAGCTGTGTTTAACAAAGATTGAATCAAAACAAAATCATATTGTTGTTCCTTGATCGGAGCTTCTAGCATTGCTATTTCTTCGTCAGTTTCTCCATAAAAGTAATGCGAAACAACTTTCTGATATTCTTCAGACAGAGGATCATATCCGTTCAGCATATCCAGGTTATCAATTGGATCCTGCTTCATTTCTTCTACAGACGGCAGAATCTTGGTAGTGGAGTGTTTTCTGTACTTTAACAAGGCACAATTGTTGATTTTAGAACCGACATAGATGTAACCTCGAGATAAATTGACAATTGACGACGGGATCGGGATATCTGGAAAAATTTAACTTGTTTGAATAAAATCACAAAAACAAACCGAGGACTTTCTGGAGTGAAATACTCCGGACGGAATTCATGGCATCTGTGTCAATAGTGGCAATGTAGAGTTCTCCTTCACGACTTCCGATTAGGATTTCATAAGGACTCAGGATCCCAGCGACGACTCCATCGAGAACGGTACAAACATTGGCTTCATGAAGTGAGAACTTTGAGTATCCAGAACTATTAGAATTGAGACTGACCCCATAAGTAGGTGCCGATTGATGGGCATAAATCAACTCGTTTGTTCCACAGAGCAGGATTCCGTTGACAGGTTCAGGAATATGGATCATCCGTTGTAAAGACATTGGAAAACCTTGAATTTCCCAAGTTACCGTAGTTTGACGCTCCTTAATGTCAAATGAAACAGCAGCAACGCAGAAACAATCATATTCGAGAGCAGCTCTCCCTGGGGAATTCTTCTTTGGTTCGTACAACAGAACGGCAGTCGGCAGATACTGGTTCGAAAGAATAATAAAATCAGAAACATCATGGAGTCTTTTGTCGACTTCATGCAACTTCACTTCGTAATTCGACAGCTTCGGACGGGGTTTCTTCGGGGCGTTGGTTTGCTGATCAGTGGCTTCTTCAGCTTCGTCGAAAAATTCTGGACCTAATTTCTCCGGAATAGGAATGACCATGAAAAAAGCATCCCTAACTAGAGCAATGGTACATCGGTTCTCCGGATCAGAAACCAGGAAACTCTTGGCGTAGAGCTTCTCGTGAACAGAACTCAAAACATCTGGATGAATTTCGTGAAGTGAAACAATTTCAAGTTCCCTTTTCGCTGGACAAATGTACTGAACCGTCACTCTGGCGTCATCGAAACAAGTCACGATAGAGTCAAAAGCGAAGCCTAAAAAGCCACATCACCGTAAAAACCAAACTTTTGTGAAATTACTTTGAAGGAAATGTCCAGTACTCTAAACATATAAAAGCAGCCAAAAGTGCAGTTCTGAGAGATACTAATTCAGTAGTTAATCACATATTGTAGAAATTATATATGAATTTTTACGAAATTACATTGATAGGTTTTTTAAAATTAAAAAAAAAGTAAAATATTCAGTTTTGCGCTGTGGTTATTTCGTAATTAGTGTTTTGCGACTATATTATGGTAGGACAGGTCCAGAACTCTCCAGTTCGAGGCCATGCGGGACACAAAACGCGCTACCCAACTTTCCTGGTTCGGCATTACATATGAAAGTTCTGACAATCACCCTAAAAATCATAATTAACACAAAAATAGTCCATCGTAACGGGCTAGATCGGCTGTTGCGCAGAGTTTTAAAATTTAAATAAAAAATAAAAAACGAACCTGGAAGTCTGACCTTCGTAACGGCCAGAATCGGGGCTATGAAGGAATACTGTAGGATACATTCAATCCGAGGTTCATATTCCCCAGATGGATATCTGTGTCCATAGGGGTTCATCCGAAATATCCTCATCAACTTGCTCCCGATCGTCAGAATTTGCCTCGTTCCATCAGGCAAGAACTGTCCATACTCGGTCAGATGAACAGCAGTCTCCGGATCCGTCTCAGCAATGATCGCGTGCATCTTTTTTAACAAAAAAGAAATAAAATAAATATATAAAACAAAAAGAAAAAAAAGGATATTCAAAAAATCCAAATTTTTTTGGTTGAAAAAAACCGCGCGAGCGAGTGCGGACTGGCATTGTTCGCATTTCGCCAAAAACGCGGGAAAAAATTTAAAAAATTACTTTCAAAAATAAACAACATAAAATTGAATTTCTTCAAAAATTTCAATATTTAATTAGTAGGTTGTGAAATTATACACTTTTCAGACGACTTTATTTTTTTGAAAAGTTAATTTCGAGTTTATTTTTTGTTTTTCAAAAATCCAATCCCTCAGGATTCGAAAAACGAAAAATCAGCAATTCTTGAGAAAATTTCATTTCCAGAATTTGAAACATTCCTTGGTTTCGTTCTTTCGTCGTGAGAACGGTTGGTTTCAATTTTTTTTAAAAATTAAAAATCAAAAATTTCCAATTTTACAAATTCATAAAAATTTCACATTTATAAATTAGATAAAAAATAAAAATTTTCAAATATTTTTATTTAAAAAAATAAATTTTTTTTTTAATTTTTTAATATTTATAAATTTATTTTTCTAAAATAATTTAAAATTTCTAAATTTTAAAAATTTATTTGAATTTAAAATTTGTATTATTATTTAAATAAAAATCTTAGAGGTTTTGAAAATTGAACATTAAACTTGAAATTTTTTGTAAACTTATCCGGAATTATGAATTTCTCTGAAAAAAATTGTGAAATTGGTGTGAAAAATCAAGTGAACCGTGATGAACTCAAGAAGTGCGGTCCCGGAGCGAAAGACCATGCGTTACTGTAGTTAAAAAAGCTGCATGTTGTGTCGGCGTTTTTTTATTATTCTCTAAATTTTCATAATTTTTATAGATAATTTATATATAAACTAATCCTAATATTTCCCTGTTTTTTACTTTATTCTAGAGCGAAAGACCATGCGTTACTGTAGTCAAAAAAGCTGCATGTTGTGTTGATATTTTTTTTATTATTTTCTAAATTTTTATAATTTTTATAGATAATTTATATATAAAATAATCCTAATATTTCCCTGTTTTTTACTTTATTCTAGAGCTAAAGACTATTCGTTACTGTAGTCAAAAAAAGCTCCATGTTGTGTTGATATTTTTTTGTTATTTTCTTAATTTCCATAATTTATATAAATAATGTATGTAAACTAATCCTAATATTTTCCTGTCTTTCACGATTTCCTGTACGAAAAAACCATGCGTTACTGTAATCAAAAAAGAGCTCCATGTTGTGTCGGCGTTTTGTTATTTTTAAAATTTTCCCATGTGCTGATGTGTAAAGTAATCCTGATATTTCACTATTTACCATGTGGTCCCGAAATGAAAGACCACGCTTATTAAAGAACCATGTTACTGTAACCAAAACACAGTTGTATCTATTTCATTAACTTCTCCTTTTTTGTTATTATCTTTATTTTTATACCTAGTTTATATATGAAATAGTTTTGAATTTCCCCATTTTTCACATGGTACCGAAATGAAGAACTGTTCATCAAACTACGTTACTGTAGCCAAATCACAGTTGTACGTCAATCGTGTTGTTTTTAGTCGTTTGTTACTGTATTTTTTACGTTTACGTTTTTGTTAAACAAGTAGACCATGTTTCTAAGCTGAACATATCCTGAAGGATAAATTAGGAGAGCTGTGCCGTTAAGTAGACATCTGTGGTGCAATTTTAAAGTTAAAATTAACCTAAAGTACTTATAACGATATACTCAAACCCGCGGATTCTGGATCTGAGGTCAAAATCAATGTTTAACTCCCAGAATCCTGAGGACTAATCTCCGATTTTAAAGATATTTAAATTTTGGACTTTACAGAAAACCAAAATCCTAAAATAACGTAAAGTTTTACATAAAGCACAAAATTATTTAAAATGATTTTAATTTTTGAATGAAAGTTGTGGAAAATTGGAGTTTGAATGCCTGGGATACAAATGTCCAGAAACCAAGTGTCATATCACGGCTTTGTCGCTAATTAGACACAAATCGTGGTTTCTTTGAATTCGTGTCAAATACAAATCCGAAAACTCACATTTTAATTAGACAAAAATTTCCAATTTTCTAAAATCAAAAAATTAAATTTTTAAAACTTGAAGAATTTTAAAATTAATTTTTAAAACTTGAAAAATTTTAATTTTTAAAATAAGATAATTGTTAATCGGAATTTCCGGATTTTTCAAACGAAAATTATGTTTAGTTTAAATTCTAAAAAAGTGTAATTATTACTTTGAAATCGTTTTTTTAAAATAAATGTCAGGTTGGAAATCTCGAATCTTTAATTTTCTTAAAATTTATTTTTTATAAATTTCCAAAAATTTTTTCACGAAAGTATTGTACAATTTACCAATCTGAAATTATCTTTAAAAAATTTAGTTTTTTTTGAAGATTTCTGTAGAATTTTAATTTTTTTCAATTTTTTGAATTAAAAAAATCAATTTTTGTAATTACACCGAAATTGCTAATTTTCTAAAAAAAGTAATTTTTTCAATTGCAGTGTAATTTAGAATCGAAATCGTGAGTTTTTTAAAATTTAATTTCGAAATACAGTATAAATATCATTTTAAATTTTTTAAATTTTATTTTAATTTTAAATTTCAAAATTTATATTTTTAATTTTAAAAATTAAAGAATTTTAAATTAAATTTTTTTGAAATTTTTTAAATTTAAAAATGCAAAATTTTTATTTAAATTAATTCGTGATTTTTTGAAGATTTTAAAAATTATAAATACGGAAATTGTATATTCAAAAAGATAATAATATTATACAAATGCGGAAGTGTTATTTTCAAACAAAATTAATTTTAAAATTATCCAACTTACTTTTTTGCTCAGGTTCTTTTTTCTGCAAATTTTAGGTTTATATTAAAAGTAAAAAATTCAAGTATTTAAAAAAATTATAATTATTTTCAAAAATTGAAAAAATTCAAATATTTTCAAAAAATTAAAGTATTTTTAAAAAATTCAAATATTTTACAAAATTTAAAACATTTTTAAAAAATTAAAATCTTTAAGAAAATTGAAATATTTAAAAAAGAATTATTTTAAAGAGTGATATAATTTTAAAAATGTTTCATGAATTATTTCTTTATTTATTTTTATTTTTCCAAGTATTACGTTTGACATTATGAATTATTTTTTCGTGCTTGTTCCAAAAATATCCGTTGACTTTTGAGAGCTAAACGAATTTTGGCTATTTCTTAACTTTCACTTGAAACCCTGTGAGAGGTTTCAGAAACCACGGGAAATTTTTAGAACTTTTGGAAATCCCACGGAAAGTTATGTAAACACAAAAAGTGCATTAAAATGACTCTGATGTACCAGATGTATTATCTTCAAAGTACCGGTACATTGAGTACAAACCACCGATATCAACTTGATGTGTCGGTGTATTGGACGTAATTTATCTGGTGAATCAGAATCGCTTTGATGTACATATATATTGAATATAGTGTATTCGATATATGAGAACCGTTTCAATATACTTATATATAGGGTATAATGTATCTCATACATCAGAACCGTTTTGATGTATCTGTACATTAAATACAATGCACTAATATTAACTTGATATATCGGTGCATTGAATATAATGTATTGCATATGTTAGAACTGTTTTGATGTACTGGTATATTGATTATAATGTACCTTATACATTAGAATAATTTTAATGTACCTCATACATTGAATATAGTGTATCTATATTATATTTAATATATTAATATATTGAATCTTATTTATCAGATAAATCAGAATCGTTTTGATGTACTGATATATTGATTATAATGTACCTTATACATTATATTCAATGTATGAGGTACATTAAAATTATTCTAGTGTATCTATATTATATTTAATATATTTAATATGTTGAATCTTATTTACCAGATAAATCAGAATCGTTCTCATATATCGATGCATTAAAGACAATGCATTGACTTTAATTTAATATATCGGTGTATTGAATACAATGTATTTGATACATCAGAACCATTCTAATGCACTATTTCTAATGTACTCATTTTTTGTATGTACTTTTCTGTTTTACCATGGGCTTTGAAATTTCCTGGAATTTCATCCAGGTTTCTTGAGATTTTTAGAATGTTTAGAAATTTCTGGAAAATTATGTATGATTCCGGAAGTTTTTTAAAATTTTATTAAATTTTTGAAGTCCTTGGGGTTTTCTGCAGTCTTCTAGAATCTTGAAGAAGTTTTTGAAATATTCCAGAATCCATTAGAACTGAAATTCTAAGACTTTCGAAAACCCTACAATAACTTTCAAGTTATTACAGTAACTTCCATACTTCTACAGTAGCCTTTAGATTTTCACAGTAACCTTCAGATTTCTATAGCAACTTCTTAATTCCTACAGTAACCTCCGGAATTTTTAAAAACTCCCAAAATTTAAAAATCCCAAAAATTTGTGACAAAATTTTTCCGTGAAAATTTTCAATTTTTTGAAATATTGTTACTTCCAGAATGGATTCTTTTTTCGACGATGACCCTATTTGTGAAGAAGCCGCGGAGACGAATCTGAACTGGAGGATTCTGACGATCATGTCTACCGTAGTCGTCCTGGATGTGACTAGTGTGTTTCTGCTTTCTCTTTACTTGTATTCTTACGTCACAAACAGATCTCTGCATCCGAATCTGCGGGCTTTGACGACCTCGATTACTGTAGCCCTGATCCTCAGGAACGTCCTCACCTGCATCAGGGCCGTCAGAATGCTCGTCGCTTCGGTCACTGCTGTTGTGAGTATTTTTATTTTAAAAAATTACTGTAATTAATCCAGTTTCAGAACAACCATTGTTCGCTTCTGACGTCGAAGGTGGTCTGCTCCGTCGTGAGCGTGATCAACGCGAATCCGGTTCAGTGTGCTTCTTGGGGTTTCGTGATAGTTACGGTAGAACGAATCGTGGCTACAGTATTCACAAAAAAGTACGAAAAAATGAAGTTTTTTTCCTTAGCAACCATCTGCGGTCTTGCTCCGGTAAGTTCACTCGGCCAAAGCGGATTAGGGCCAATTGTCGTCGAAGCATGACGTCATCCAAAAAATATGTAATTTTCTAAAACAAAAAATCTCTTTTGAAAAATTTTTCATTTTAAAAATATAAATTAAAATTATTTAAAATCTTTGACAATTTTCGTGGAAGATTCTGAAACTCCAGAATCCAGTAGAAAATTGAAAATTTTTAGAATATTCTAGAATCATGAAAAATTCTGAAATTTTCAGAGTCCGGCGGAAAATTTAAAAATTTCTCGAATTTTCTAGAATCTGGCAGAAAATTCTGAAATTTTTTAAATCTTTCAGAATCCCATAGAAAATTTCGAAATTTTTAGAGTCCGGCGGAAAATTAAAAAATTTGTCGAATCTTTTAGAATCCCGTAAAAAATTCTGAAATTTTTTGAATTTTTCAGAATCCGGTAGGAATTTTTAAAACTCCAGAATCCGGTGGAAAATTGAAAATTTTTAAAATCTTCTGGATGAAGTACTTTCATGAATATCGAAAATTTTTAAAATTCGTCTCAGGACCATTTCGTAAAAAAATTAATTTCTGATTTTTATTATACTGTAAATATTTTTTAAAAAATTAAAATTGGATTTTTCAGTGGGTTATATTGGGGTACCGAACGGTGGGTGACGTCATCAGGGCCACGGAGGCGAATCCGGAGCTGCTGCCTTACTGTAGTTCGTTGTCTTCCAGAATCTTCAACATCCTGCAGATCATAAACTACCAAGTGCCTCTGGCAGGAGGAACGGCTCTGGTTTCCTTGGCCGTCTATGTCGTGAATAAAAAAGCGAAAAAATTCGAATCGACTTCTGGAGCGGCCCATCTGTCGACGAGATATCAAAGATTAGAAAACATAGAAGCCACAAAAATCATCACAGTCCACACAATTTGTTTTTTAATTTTCTATATTCAGAATATTTATCTAGTTTATCTGATTTCGCAACTTCAATTCAAAAAACTGCCCCAATTGGCCGTCGCGAAGGAACTTTCCAGCCTCACGTTCCCCGTCCACGGAAACGTCCACGTAATTCTGGCTTTGTTCCTTTCCAGAAAATTAAGACAAAAATTTTTATCTTTTTGGATCATCCAGAAAACAGGAAGATTAATCGGATTCCAGATGAATAATCCTGGACAAATTTCTGCAGCCCTAAAGAACAACTACGATTCCCAACGAGAAGTGTATTTCAAAACATATCAGAAACAATGGAATTAGAAATTTTAAATAATATAAAATTGACGAAATTTTAAAAAATTTAATAATATAATAATGACGAAATTTTAAAAAATTTAATAATATATAAAAATGATAAAATTTAATAACATAAAAATGATAAAATTAAAAAAATTTAATAACATATAAAAATGATGAAATTAATGAAAACTTAATAAAAAAATTTAATAACATGTAAAAATGAATAAATTGGAAAAATTTAATAATATATAAAATTGACGAAATTAGAAATTTTAAATAATATATAAAATTGATGAAATTTAAAAAAATTTAATAACATATAAAATTGACGAAATTAGAAATTTTGAATAATATAAAATTGACGAAATTAGAAATTTTAAATAATATATAAAAATGATGAAATTCAAAAAAATTTAATAATATAATAATGACGAAATTTTAAAAAATTTAATAATCATACTTCATACTATTATAAAAGACAGAAGTGGTTTGTGCGGAAATTCAAAAAAAATTAATAACAAAGCCATTTTGCGATAGGGATTTTTTAATTGTTGATTTTCTTTAAGTTCATATTGAGGCCTTTGGAGTAATATAAAAATCACTGAAATCCTATGGGGATTTACGTGGATTTCCTAATTTAATTACGAAATCTGGTGGGGTGGTCAATTTATAACGAGCGCGTTTTTTGCATTTTTGGCGCAGTGGTCTGCGCGCTGCCTTGAGAAATTAGTATGGCTGTGGTTCGATCCCTCTCACGGAACAAATCACTTTTTCTTCGTTGTCTATCCACATTTTATACCTTCGATATAACTAAGCTATTTTTTCAAGGATGTGAGAGTATGAAAGAAGGATTGAGTAATTGTTATTACTTAGTTACTGTATTAGTTTTAATTTTATTAATGAATGAGAGAATGGTCAGAATTTTTGTTCCAGATGGGAATAGAAATTTGGAGAATGAAAACGGGAAATTTGAGGTCCCATAAAAATTATTAGGTTTAGAAATATTGTGAAAGATGTCTTCGAAGACATCAACACAATAAAATATATAGGAAATGTTGTTGATCGAGTAATCTTCACACCGGGAAATCTTGACTCATTAAGTATTTATAAACAATAGTGTTGCGCGATTTCTTGGGGAAGAGAAACTTTGCAAAGCATTGATGATATCGATTATGACGATGGAAATGATGGAAAAAACTTTCCATTAGGATTTTTAAATAGTTCAACTCCTGTCGAATATCCTCCACATGAATTTATTTTAAGAAAATAAGCTATTGTGATACTTCTAGAAACTTGAGAGTTAAAAAAAGCTTATGGAGTGGAACAAGGTTAATTATAAATCATATGGGTAGGCATATTATTAGTTGTAAGGTCATAATAGGAATTAATGAAGAAAAGTATGTAATGCTTCTCAAAATTCCATTTATATCTCGAAGCAATGCTAATTTTCGATACTTATGGGTTATACGCACAGTCTTGCGTAAATTTTCAGTGAATTTTAACATATTTTAGATGAAGTAACAATTTCAAATAAAAATACAAACAATATCGCGAGATGTAGTTGTTAGATTTAAGTTTCTTGGGCTGAACTTAGGCTTGGGATTAGGTTTAGGCTAAGCTAAATTAGGATATGTGTGTATAATCCATAAGTACCCAATTTTCCTATCAATCAAATTTAAAAGAAAACAATTCTTCATTAGATTAGCATCTGCCATGATAATTAACAAAGGTTAGGGATAGATCTTTAGTTTAATTAAACTCTATTTTACCAATCCCAATTTTCTCACATGAACAGTTATGCAGTATGTCGCGAAAAGCTGTATCTTTCGATCATAACTCGCTTCACAGTTATCGTATCGGGACTGAATACTATAACTATTCAGAACTCTTTAAGATCTATGATTTGAGCTCACGTGCATTCCCGAAAATCTTTTCCTTCAGAAGTTGTGACATAAAAGATAAACTTTCCGGCACAAAAATTTAGGTTTTTAAATATTGATAAATGGTGTGTAGAATGGGGGTAATGGGACCGGTAGATTCTCAATCTGATATCAAAATCAAGGGTTAGACTTTAGAATCCAGAGATTCGGAGTTCTGGATTCTAAAGTTTGAAAAGCTATAACCCCATTAGATGAAGTTCAATTAACTTTATTTCCTTTTAAAATCATATTCATCTTCAGAGATCTCCAACTTTTCTTTGGACACTGATTTTTGAAGTCGTATCTCAAGGGAATTCTGAAGTCTGTTTTCCTGTGTTTCTATTTATTACTATCTAAATGAACAGTAAGGTCATTAAGGTTCCCTATAATGCAAAATAGATGCCATATCAGTGTTGTGTCCGAAACAATCTGCATCAGAAAAAATACTTTTGACCATTGTTTGAGAAGTTAAGAATAGCATTTTGTTAATCAAGAAATTACTTATTGGAGATGAAAAAATATTGATTATAGGGTTTTTAGGAGTTACGGAATTCATTGTGGTGGGGTTTTTAACTTGGAATCCCGGAATCAGAAGTTTAAAATTTAAGAAAAGGATGTAAATGAATGATCAATTATAGGATTTTTAGGTGTGCGAATAGCAAAGATAATAGAAGTTTTGAGTTAAGACACCGGGGATGGAGTATGGAGATAATCGAGTACTAATATACCTAAATTCGATATTAAATCATATATGAGTGAGCAAGTATAGGGTTTCTTGGCATCAGAAATTCACTGATGTTGACATTAAGTCAAAACCTCGGGGTAACGCTATTAAAAGCCCAGGTTAACTCATAAATAGATGGTTAAGATATCGAATTTTCCAGCATGGGAATTTAAAAATAATGTATTTTCGCTCTAGGACCACTGCTACGTGGCTTTTCTGTGTTAGGTAAGAAAACTAGACTAGAAAGAGAGCACTCGAAGAGATAACTTGAATATTAGGGACAGTAGAATACTGTAGAAAATGAGGAGACCCTCAGCAATCTTTGGTGTGTGATATATGTTTATTGTCTATGTCTTATTATTTTAAGTAAAGATTAGTAATATTCTTTCTATTCCTATCTTAATAGTGGTCTTACAGAAAATTTTATTATTTCACTATTTCGATGTGGGGAAACCAGTTTTGAAGCTCCAAGATAGTTCTACAGCGAAAATAACTTGACTTTCGAATTTTAAAAATTCAATTCTGTGACCCCGTACCCCCTTACCCTAAGGTTCTGACTCAAAGGTTTTAATACTAATGAATTTTTCATCAAAGCATCTCATTTTTCATTATTTAACCACAGCCTATTCTCAATTTTTAAATTTTTGCATCGGAAAGTCAAAAAATACGTAGAATGCGTCTTAAAGTAGTTTTATTGTCGTGATGTTTGTTATTCAGTTATTGCCTAAACTTTGTCATGAAAGTAAATGCAATCACTACTTATAAATTCATAATAGCATAAGCAAAATTTTGCAAAGCCTGCCGTAGGGAAGCTTCGTCGCTTATATTAAAATATGACATAATGTACAAAAGGTAAATAGGTGTACATAAATGTTAAATTGACCAAAGATTATTGAAGAATAAAAGTGACTTCTTTAACAGCAAAGGGCCCGCCAAAGGCGGGCTACCTTTGCTTGTATATAAAAATGATAAAATTAAAAAATTAATAATATATAAAAATGATGAAATTAATGAAAACTAATAAAAAAAATTTAATAACATGTAAAAATTAAGAAATTGGAAAATTTAATAACATAAAATTGACGAAATTATTAAAAATTTAATAAAAGTCTCCAGAATCCGATAAAAAAATCCAATTTTTCGAATTTCTAAAATTTTTCAAAATTTCTTTAAAAATTGACTTTTTAAAATTTTATAAATATTTCCGAAATTCTGTAACTATTTCTACAATTTTATAAAAGTTTCCAAAATCCCAAAATTCTACAGTATTCTCCAGAATCAAAAGAAATTTAAAAAATCTAAATCGTTGAATTTTAAAATTTATTGATTTTTGAAAATTCATGTTTGAAAAATTTTAAAATTGTTTATTCTAGAAAATGTGGTGATTACAGTTTACTTTTTAACGGACCTTCGAACTGGACCCCTAGTTCGTCGCAGATGACGTGGAGTCTGTCGCTTCCGAAGAAAACTTTTTCGGGTTGGTCCTGGTTTTCTGAGTACGATCCAGGGGGCTCCGAAGGCTCCGGACTCGATGGCTTCGTCAGTTCTTGTCTTCAATAACTGCTTTATTTCAGTCGTGTTGGATTCTTTCCACAAGATATCCACCAGATGAGGACTTAGACCTGCTTCGGAAGCCGCTTCTCTCACGGAAGCCTCGTCGTGGATAGGCAAGTCCCTCGACCATATCCTCATCCAGAGTGC
This sequence comes from Halicephalobus mephisto, assembly GCA_009193035.1. Classification (NCBI taxonomy): domain Eukaryota; kingdom Metazoa; phylum Nematoda; class Chromadorea; order Rhabditida; family Panagrolaimidae; genus Halicephalobus; species Halicephalobus mephisto. Next base: position 71,787 of record SWDT01000114.1, on the reverse strand, counting down.
TCTCGCCATGGCCGGAACTTGTTCCGGATTTTTCCTTTCAAGAGCAGTCAGAAACCTCAAAGGAACAACCGTACTTCTACCGATGATGCTACTGAAGAAATCAGAAGGCTGATTAAGCGGAACTCCCCAGTATTTGCTCGCATATTCCATGTCCTTCTGTCCATAACGAGCTTTCGCCGGAACCATCGCCGGTGGCTGGTTCCCAGTCGCCTTCATCACAGCCCCGAGGAAAAATGGTCGAAACCGGAGTTCTGCCGGGAGCTTAGGGGCATACCGTATAAGGCTCTAAAAACCAAATCACAATAAATCACTTTAAATCTGAAACATAAAAAATCAAAAAAATTTCGTAAAAAAGGTTTAAAAAATAGAATAATTAGATGGATTATTTTGATTGAACAGATGATCAGGGGATCAGAGAAGGATTCAACTGCAGATAGTTCAGAGATTCATTTTCAAGGAGTTTGGGGCTTAGTAACACCACGTTTAGAGGTTTTTAAACGCATTTATGGATTCAATCAGAGGGAATCTAGAAGGTCATGTCCACAAAAAGCTCCCTAAACGAATCCACTCCCCAGACATCTAAAACCCCACAAAGGAGATAGAACCTCATAAACATATGCCAAATACTTAAACTTCAAATCTCCTCAAAGCCTTCTGACCGTTCTTAACGGAAATTTCAATCAAAATTAACCACAAATTTTCTATATTAATGACATTCAATAAAAACTTACCTCAAAACCGATCCAGGCATACGGAGAAATAACGTCGAAATATAAATCAATTACGGCTTTCCCGGACATGTTTGTCGAAACAGATACAATGATTTTTCGTTGACTGCTTGAAATTAAACTTATCGAGAATTATCGACTAGAGTCGACCGTAGCCTACGAACCCTGTAGTGATCAGAATTCAACGCCTTTTTAGATTTGTAACTTCATTAAAATCAACAATTTTTCCTAATTTTCAAGTTTTTTGATTTCTCAAGATATCTGAAAACCAACGGTATCCTGTCGGCTCCGAAGAAACATTCAGATCCGTCTTCGACTTCTGCTTTGATCCAAGGAACTCCGAAACAACCCTGAGTAATCGCTTCGTCGTTGTTCTGCATCACTTTGAAGGTCCATTTGTCGTCGTTTAACGAATCCAGCGTTGAATTTGATAAATTACAAGTATCAGCAATCTGGAAGAACAGTAATTTAGGAATTATTGTAAAAAGTAATTAAAAAGTAATTTCAACAGACCTCTCGAAAGTCACTATCCTTGTGGATTTCCTTGTTATCTCGCCATAGTCTGCAGAAAGTCGCTCTCCAGACGGATTCGGTTTTGTCTGGCTCTAGTTCCTCCACGAGGGACAGGAATCTGGTCGCGTTGAAGGTTCCCGTGTTCGACAGTCGCTCGAGGGCGTGCTCGGGGAGTCTGGCCTCCACCCCGTAGTAGTTACTCATGACAGTAATATCGTAAAAATTGTAATCCCTCAAGGCTTTTTCATAATAGGGCATCTTGTGGCCTAAAAAAATTAAAAAATTAAAAATTATTAAATTAAAAATTTTTTTTACCTATAGTGCTCATGATCGAAGCCACATGGACCGGAACGAAGTCCAATTTGACGTTGTTCTGCTTCAAAAGCCTCTGGAAGGATGTCAAACGTAAGTTATGGGATCAAAAGTCGGAATTGATATATGAATTCGAAAAACAAAACCTACCTCGAAGGCGAACCAGCAATGGACCGAAGACACGTCCAAATAGCACCTGATAGACGGAATAACTTTCATTTTCCTGTCTTACTGTATTGTTGAGATGTTCAGAAAAGAATTAAAATTAAAAAATTAAAAAATAAAGGATATCAGAAAACTTCAAAATTGAGCGATTTTTGAAAACCGTTTTTCGCCGCGAAAAAGTCGAATGATTTTGTTTTCGAAGGTCTCGAAAAAGCCGTCGACGGAATCATGACTTGTTTGTCCCGGAATCTGCTTCATCTCTCGAGGACTTCGTTGTTGGATCTGCGGGGCGAAAGTACGATCATCTTCAGATGGGCTTCTTCAGGATCCAGATCCCTACGAGCCCCGTTTCCCACTTGTCGGCTTCAAAGTTTGTTTTTTTAAATTTTCATATATCGATTTCCCCAATTTTAGGTTTCCGATATGTTAGAACGGGCAGTTATTCGAAAAATAAAGGACCTGAAGAAAATCAAAACGAAAAAACTGATTCTGACAAAAATGAAAAAAAATCAGAAGAACCTTCAGTCGAAGATTTGAAAAAAATAGATCCAACGGTCATCAGAAAGCTGAGGATATTCATGATCGTCGTTGTTGTGACGACCACCGCAATGAGTCTTTTCATGCTCCAGAATCTGACCATGGTGAATCCAGATTTGCAAGCGGCCATGAACCAGGAACCATTGGATTTCGACGTCTTTGTCAAAAAATACCTGCCTACTGGAGAGGTTTGTTTTATTTTTATTTAACATTAATATCATTAATATAGAAAATTTGGGGTTAATTTTGATTGGAATTTCCGTTAAGACCGGTCAGAAGACTGTGAGGAGATTTGAAGTTTAAATATTTGGCATATGTTTATGAGGTTCTATCTCCTTTGTGGGGTTTTAGATGTCTGGGGAGTGGATTCAAGTCGTTTAGGGAGCTTTTTGTGGACATGACTTTTATGGATTCAATCAGAGGGAATCTAGAATGTGTTTAAAAACCTCTAAACCTGGTGTTACTAAGCCCCAAACTCCTTGAAAATGAATCTCTGAATTATCTGCAGTTGAATCCTTCTCTGATCCGCTGATCATCTGTTCAATCAAAATAATCCATCTAATTATTCTATTTTTTAAACCTTTTTTACGAAATTTTTGATTTTTTATGTTTCAAATTTACAATAATCTTTGTAAAATTAAATGATGTTCCTTTATTTTAGGTCCAGAAATTAATCTATTTCCCAGAAGACAAGAAAGCAATTGCCGTTCTTCAACCTGGAGCGGTCATCGACGGACAACCGGCGTCTCTTCCTGCCCTTGCCATCAAGTTCGACAGAGCCTCAGGAGAACAACCAAATCAATTCCGTTACGAAATTCGTCATGCTGAAGAACAAATAGGAATCCCCCTGAAGGACTCCATCCCTATTGAGGTTGTTCGTGCGCCGAGCATGATCAAAATCCTCGAAATGGCCCTCGGATTTGCTATCCTCGGTTTCCTGTTCACCCAATACGGTAGAATGGTCAGAAGAACGATCCTCCAGAAGAGAGCAGAAGAGGCGGCCAAAGCGAAGAAGCAGGGGAAGTGACCCAGTCCCTGATAGGTGTAGCTGGTTGTAGTGTTCTCTGTTCCGAACCTTGGGGTAATTTAATGAGTTACTGCCGAGTTAAATTATTTTTTAAAATCTATGAAAAATTACTTTTTATTGATTCTACGTCAAGAGTTAGATGTATTTGACTACAGTAAGTCTTGATGATGTAGTTAGTATTTTTGTTCGAGTGGTTTCGAGGACGGAGAAGCTGAAACGAGCTGCAGGCGGAGCCTGGAGTTGTCCTAATTGATCTGGATGATAGTGGGAAACCGGTCCTCAGGGTCGGCGAAGACCAAAGATATCTGGATGCGGTCGACAAAGCAGTGGAATTTAGTAATCGATAAATTGCGGATGAAGTAATCAGAAGCAAACATTGAATCATATTCGGAAAATCAGTAAAGTAGCTGGATTTTTGTAAAATTAATCGTTAAGTGAAAATTTGTTGGATTTTAAAAAATAAAAAATCAAATCCTACTACGAAAACTCTTGGAATTTGCAAAAAGTTGCTCATTTACCGGTGAGAGTCGGATTAGGAACAAGGAACTTGACAGGACGAGGTCGACTCCCACCACGAAAATTCCTGAATATTGTGGTAATTGTCCATTTACCAGTGCGAGTTGACTTAGATACATGCAAGCAACCAACCGTGTAGGCCAGCTTGACTCTGAAATTACGAGTTCATATATGAATATTTTCCATAGTGCTTCAATTTTCCACGATATATCAACTCTGTTCTCTTCTTTCCCTGCATTACTATTCTTAAAACAGGTTTATTCCTAGGTAAATTCGTGTTGAAAATTTTAATTAATCAAGTTTAGGAGATAAGCATATGCCGTGTCTTAAATCTGCCGTTTCAGGTATTTAGAATCATCTACCGAATCCCGCAATATTCCCTCCATGTTTTCCAGTCTATGTTTGGTCGATTTTTATCGAATTCAAAGCTATCTATTTCCGTTTCGGGAAATGTTTGTTTGCCTCAATGTACCATCTGATTTGGTTGCTGACTACCTCTGAAAGCTTTCCGAGAGTTTTAAAGAAGGAGATAAAAAAGTCATGCTTTTGCTCACGATTTTAATTCCTTAGAAAACAACACCTGTGACTTTCAGCATTGTCCAGAAATAAGTTATACGATTACACAACTTTCCATTTTGAGATCAGCTGCTCGTTACTGCAAGCCAGTTCTGCATTTCAGAACCGCTTGTAGTCAATCTCCACTGGTCGCGTGCACCCAAGCCCCGCCCCGAGAGCACGTTCAACGCATGTGAAGATCCTTATTTCTTCGTCTATAAAAGCCGTCCGATCGTTTGTAGGAGCGACTTCTTCGAACACATTTGTCCATACTGTTAAATTGAAAAATGTTCTCTGCTGTTGTTTCTATCCTGGAGTTCACGATCCTCTTCTTCGCCACTGGAAGAGCTTTGGTCTCCATCGTCAACCCTAAGATCCAGCACGCTTTCTATTCGTTGCTCTTCGTGCTGCCGATTTCCATCATTTTGCCGGTTTTCGTCGCAAGAGCCGAAGCTCAGACGATCGAAGACAAGGAAAACTGAATCCAAGAATCCACCAGTCATCAAGAAGCAGGACTTCATCGACTAGAATCTTTTCAATCGTCGGGTTTGCTCTCGGTTCTATGAATCTCCCAAGGGCTTTGTTATCCAAAAGTACTGGAATTAATTATTTTTTATTATTTTATTTGTAAAAAACAATAAAATTAAAAAAATTGATGTTGATTTTTGTTATGTCGATCTTTGGCCAAATTTCTGCAAAAAACGTCCTTCAAAAATCAATCGTTTCAGTAGGTTTGGTCCTTTGTTTTTCGTCTCCTCGGTCAGGAGAAATCTGTTTCTGAATAATGTTCACATGTCAGACCGCCGCGGTGCACGTGAAGAAGCAGAGCGGATTTTGAGTGCTTTTTGGAAATTTGAAAAAGAACAGTTTTAAAAACATTACAATATTATGTGCCGTTATAAAAAAAACAAATGTATTTTTGTACAATTGTTTTGAAAATTTCCAAAATTGAAGAATTTTAAATAGCAGTTTTAAAATCATCGAAAAAATTAAATATACTACAAAATTATTTCGATATAGATTTTCAGATTTTTATAAAATTTAAAATTTAAAATTTAAATAATTTAAAAATGAATTTTTTACGGTTTTTAAGAATTTAAAGTTAAGAAATAAATTTTTTTTAAATTTAAAAATTAAAAATAAAATTTTAAAAAATTTAAAAATTAAATAGTTTAGAATTAATTTTTTTTAATTTTAAAAAATTTCCGAAAATTTAAAAATAAAATAATTTAGAAATAAATTTTTTTTAATTTTAAAAAATTTCGAAAAAAAATAAAATAATTTAGAAATAATTTTAAAAAATTTCCGAAAATTAAAAAATAAAATAATTTAGAAATAATTTTTTTTTAATTTTAAAAAATTTCGAAAATTTAAAAATTTAAATAATTTTTTTTTTAATTTTCGAAATTTTTCAAATTTAATTTTTCTAAATTTTCTCGACACGAAATTTTAGAACTTTGTTTTAAATCCTAAAATTTAATTTTTTTCTGAATTTTAAATTTAAAAATTTTTGTGCAATTTTGAAAATTCTAAATTTTGCTAAATGAATTTTAGAATTTTTTGCAGAATTCTAGTTTTATAAATTAAAAAACTAAAACATGTTTTATTTTTTCAGAAAAAAGGTGTCAGCGAAACGATATATCTGACTTCAAGCCTTCAATAAAAAATTCTTTTTTAAATTTTTTTAAATTCTAAAATTTAATTTTAATTTTTTTTTTGGAATTTAAAAATTTTTAAACTTAATTCTTTTTTAATTTTTAAAGTTTTTCAAAAATTAAAGAAATTTTAAAAATTTTTTTAAGTTTTTTTTGATTTTAAAATTTTAAAATTTTTTAGTTTTTTTTATTTTTTAAACCTTTTTAAAAAAAATTTAGTTTTTTTTTATTTTTTAAAAATTTTTTTAGTTTTTTTTGATTTTAAAATTTTAAAATTTTTTAGTTTTTTAAATTTTTTTAAACCTTTTTAATTTTAATTTTTCCTTGATCTTCAACCTATTTCATTCCTCGAACCACCTATTTCCGTCATAAAAAATCAAAGATCGTTTTTGCTCGTTCAGCTGAGGACAGTTGTTTTATATGAAAAACCATGGGGTGATCTTCGAAAATTTCGGAAAACGAGGCCTAATGACCCTAGTTGCATTTCTTTCAAAAAAAATTTTTATCGAAAAATTTGATTTTTTCGGACCAGTTAATTTTGCTCAGCTGACAATGACAAAATAAAAAAAACGTGGTCTGAATATTTCAAAAATCAAGGGACATTGTTTCGTTTAAAAAAAAATTCTAGAAAATTTCCAAGACCAGAAAAACAATCAACACCCTCAACTTCGGATCCCCGGCCACGTGAAGATAACTTTCTTAAGCTTGTCTCATGGCTTTTGAAATTTCAACAAAACATAAATTTTGAAATCTTCGGTTATTCGAAAAAAATTATAAATAAATAAAAAGGGGTGAATAATTTTTCGAAATTTTTAAACTTCTACATTCAAAAATCGGATTCTGTAAAAATGGAAAATCAATTTTTTTCTTTTCAAGAATTCTAAAAATCCTAAAAAATCGTTTCGAAACAATTGTGTAAAAGTATTTATTTTCATAAAAATGATTTTTTTCGAAATTTTTAAATTTCTACATTCAAAAATCGGATTCTGTAAAAACGGCAAATCAATTCTTCTTCTTTTCAAGAATTCTAAAAATCCTAAAAAATCGTTTCGAAACAGTTGTGTAAAAGTATTTATTTTCATAAAAATAATTTTTTTTCGAAATTTTTAAATTTCTGCGTTCAAAAATCGGATTCTGTAAAAATGAAAAAAATTACAAATTGATGTTTTTCTCTTTCTGAAAGTTTTAAGAATTCGCTTCGAGATGATTTCACGAAAAACCGTGGTTCATTTTTAATGGTGGTTCTTTGAATTCTCGTATTTAGGAAGCAAACTATAAAAGCGAAGAAAATGTCAAATCTGAAAATTAATCACCAAAATTAATTTTCTTTGTTCTTACTCGTTCTCTTTTTTCTTTTGCTTATGTTCTAGAAATAGAAAAAAGCGGTAACTCTGGCAATTAATCACTAAAGTCGATACGCTTTATCTCCTCTCTCTCCCTTTTTACCACTTTCTTTTTCTATTTCTGTCTCTCTCTTTCTATCTCTCTTTCTCTCCCTTTCTACCACTTTCTTTTTCTATTTCTGTCTCTCTCTTTCTATCTCTCTTTCTCTCCCTTTCTATCACTTTCTTACTTCCTCTTTCTATCTCTCTTTCTCTCACTTTTATCACTTTCTCTCCCTTTCCATCTCTCTCTCTCTCACTCTCTTTCTTCTCCTTTCTCTCTTTCCATATCTCTCTCTCTCCCCTTCTCTTTCTGTTTTTTCTCTCTTTCTCCTTCTTCCCCTTTCTGTCTCTCTTTCTCCTTCTTCCCCTTTCTGTCTTTCTTTCTATTTCACTATCCTAAAATCCTCTGAAATTTTGTTCCATAAAAACTTTCCAAAAAATTTCGCTCTTTATCGAACTACGATCTTCCAAAAACTCCTCCAAGGCCACATTCATTTAAAACACGCACATCAGGGACCACGTGTTCTCAGATCAATCTCGATCTAAAATGAAATGACAAGAAAGTAGAAAATTCCCAATTTCATTGAAACAAAATTAACAAAAAACAACACCCGTAAATTAGGGGAGAATCATCTTTCAAGTTCCGATTTCGATTTTCCTTGAATTTTCGGCATTTTCTTATTCGTCGAATCCTCTAGTTCATTCATCTTATAATAATGAGGAGCCACTTCCTTCATCCAATTACTGTCAATTTCCACAACTTCTCTCATGTACTCCTTCGCCGTAAACACTAGTTCATAATAAACCAGCCATCTTGGTCGTTCTTCAAACAACGACGAATTTGGATGAATTTGTGTCGTATGTCTATGTTTCACAGTTTTGTAACTTCCACCTTTGTCCAATTTAGCCAAATTATAAAAATAACCAGCGGCAATTGCTTTCCTTATACAGACATGGTCATTCGACGATTTCGGTTCTATTTCCACCCGTTCAAGCAGTCCTTCCAATTGCTCCCTGATATCCCTTGCTCTCTTCATCGTTCTATTTTGCACAAAATTTTCCATACACCATTGAGTAGAAAAATTTGTTTCTTTCCATCTGTTGTATACATTCAACAACGTCAAATGATCACCAAATTGCGACCAAAACCCCTTCCTGGCCGTATCTGCATGGATAACCATAGCTTTCGGTCTATAAAACACCGCAGCGTTAACAGACAACATTGCCGCAATTGTAATAATCTCCTCTGTACAACCGTAATTTTCAGAAGCAATAATCATCTTCGACATGGCCGGATCACATGGAAATTCCGCCATTCTTCTTCCTAATTTTGTCAAAACACCTTTATGATTCACAGCTCCTAAAGCATAAAGATGCTCCAAAGCAGCAACCAGGGTCTCATGAGGCGGAGGATCCAGGAAATCAAAATGAACAAGATCATAGATACCAAGACTCATCAGCATCAAAACGACATTCCCAAGATTCGTTCGTTGAATCTGAAAATAAAAATCACACAATTGCAAAACTTTAAAAAATCAAATTTTTGGAAAAATTTAAAAAAACAAAAAAATATTTTAAAAATATGTTAAAATTAACTAAGAAAACTTTTTTCATCAAGAAAATACATCCATGTAATCGAAAAATAAAAAAGATTTTAAAAATATGTTAAAATTAACTAATAAAAATTTTTCTATCAAGAAAATACATTCATGTAATCGAAAAACAAAAAAAATTTTCAAAATATGTTAAAATTAACTAACAAAACTTTTTTCATCAAGAAAATATTTTCATGTAATCGAAAAACAAAAAAAATTTTAAAAATATGTTAAAATTAACTAAGAAAACTTTTTTCATCAAGAAAATACATCCATGTAATCGAAAAACAAAAAAGATTTTAAAAACATTAAAATTAACTAAGAAAACTTTTTCCATTAAAAAAATACATTCATGTAATCGAAAAATACCAAAATTTTTAAAATTTAAAATTCCACAAAAACCCACCTCAGGAATCGGCTGATCCTCCAGTTCATGCATATACGACCAGGCAGTGTACAGCCTGAAGCACTTTCCTGGGCCTGTTCTGCCCGCTCTTCCGGCCCTTTGATTCGCAGCTGCTTTCGAAATAGTTACTGTATTTAAATATTCTACTCTACTTCTAGCATCATATGAATTTTGTTTAACCATTCCAGGATCAATTACGTAATTAATTCCATCGATTGTTACTGATGTTTCTGCAATATTCGTCGCTAAAACGACTTTTCTCGCGTTTGGTGGAGTTGGTTCAAAAATTTTCACTTGCATATCTGATGGCAAATTTGCATAAATAGGTAAAACAATTAATTCTTTAATTTTTGAACCTAGCATTTTTATTTTTTCTTGTAATGCTTCTTGAACAAGTTCTATTTCTTCTTGTCCTGTTAGAAAAACCAAAATATCCCCTGGCAATGGTTGAGTTAAATGAATTTGAAGAACAGAAATAACCGCTGCATCACAATAATCCGCTTCTGGAGCTTTAGTATAGTAAATATCCACAGGAAATCTACGGCCTGGAATCCTAAAAATCGGAGCATCATCAAAAAACCGGGAAAATTTATCCGCATCCAGAGTTGCCGAAGAAATAAGTAATTTCAAATCCTTCCGAAATCTAGCAATATCCTTCACCAAACCAAAAAGAATATCCGTATGAAGTGTTCTTTCGTGAGCTTCGTCAATCATCATCACACTGTAAGAAGCCAAATCAGGTTCATTTAAGAATTCTCTCAAAAGCATTCCATCCGTCATATACTTCAAAATCGTTCTTTCACTAGTACAGTCCTCGAATCTAATACTGTAGCCCACCAATGCTCCAAGTTTCGTTCCCATTTCCTCCGCAACACGGGCCGCAACAGACATAGCCGCCACTCTCCTGGGCTGAGTACATCCTATTCGTTTTTTGTCTTTACAAAATCCTGCTTCATACAAATATTGAGGTAATTGAGTAGTTTTTCCTGATCCTGTTTCTCCTTCAATAATCAAAACTTGATGTTCTTTCACTGCTTCTATGAACATTTCTCTAAAACCGAAAACTGGCAACGATTTTCTCGTTTCTTCAATCGTCATTTTCTTTTTTTGAGCCGTACTCAACTGTGGTTTCATATCGTCCTCTGTTCCTGGCATTTGAACTGTTTGAACAAAATCAACCGTATCGTCAATAAGAAGTTCATCAGAAAAATCTGTTTTCTAAAGAAAATTTTTAATTTAAAAAAATTAATAAAAATTACAATTCTGTCCTTGGCTCCAGCTTTGAACACAGCGGAAGAAAGTTTTTCATGTTCCCATCGCTTGCCATCTCCACCATGGACATCTTCTTCTTCGACGTATTCAGTAGGAACCGTCTTCGCTCCAGAATCCGGCAAGTGATAACGCTGTTTTTTCAGGATGTCGCCTGCTTTGTCGTATTCAGTAACATATCGGATGACTTTTTTCCTGTATTCTCGTTCTTTCTTTTCTATTTCCGTCAACCTGAAGGAATATAAAAGTATTATTGTAAATTTGAAACATAAAAAATCAAAAGTTTCGTAAAAAAGGTTTAAAAAATAGAATAATTAGATGGATTATTTTGATTGAACAGATGATCAGGGGATCAGAGAAGGATTCAACTGCAGATAGTTCAGAGGTTCATTTTCAAGGAGTTTGGGGCTTAGTAACACCACGTTTAGAGGTTTTTAAACACATTTATGGATTCAATCAGAGGGAATCCATAAAAGTCATGTCCACAAAAAGCTCCCTAAACGAATCCACTCCCCAGACATCTAAAACCCCACAAAGGAGATAGAACCTCATAAACATATGCCAAATACTTAAACTTCAAATCTCCTCAAAGCCTTCTGACCGTTCTTAACGGAAATTCCAATGAAAATTAACCACAAATTTCCCTATATTAATGACATTCAATAAAAACTTACTCCTCTTCTGGAATCAGTTCCTCTTCTTCTTGAGCAAGTCTCTTGAGTTCGTAAATTTTATCCTCTTTTCTCTTTTCCAAGTAACTTTTACGGCTTTCATATCTGGCCTTCTTGATGAGGGATTCAGAATCGATGGATTCAGCGACCTTGAGTCTCTGGGCGGCCTCAGCACTTGCCTTCGCTTCTGATTTCGAAATAACTTTTCTAGTTTTATTTTTGTCGTATTCCTTGATCCGACTTGCGAATTCATCTCGTTCTCTGGCATCCCTCTCGTCGTCGGATTCTTCAGATTCCTCGAATTTCGATTTTTTCTCGGTTTTTTGAGGAATTTGAACTTCGTCTTCGCTAGAACTGACATTCCTCTTCCTCAAGTTCTTTGTTCCCTTTTTGTCTTCTTGTTTCTTCGATTTTGTTTTTATCACAGGTGTTTCGTCGTCGCTGTCAGACATGTCCAAAGGCTGTAATCTCGCGTTTAGTCTTTCGAATTCCAGGGCTCTTTTCTGTTCGGCTGTTAGTTGAGGTCCTCGAGTAGGAGCAGATCGAGAAGCTGAAAATCATTACTGTAAAAATTGAATACTACTGTGAAATTATCTCCAGAGGAATTTCTGGAAGTTACACTGACCTAAAATTTGTTTTTTAAAAGTTACTTTGTAATTTTGCAATATTTAGATATCTATTATGTATTATAGAAGATATATGTGGTTTTCTACGAAATTACCACAAAAAAGACTTCCAAAAGTTGTCAGGAACTAACCTAGCCTAAAATTTTCGTTTTTTTATAGTTGTTTCGAAACCAATGTTTTTGGAATTGTATCCTATTTAAATAAAGCTAAAACCTCCTAAATTACGGTATCTAAGATAGAAAACCCTCTATCTATCCTCTAAGGTTAATTTTCATATATGAAAACACATAAACACATAGGGAAAATCAGAGCATTAAAGTACTTTGTCGAAAGAAATTTTTCCTAATTGAAAATTAAATTTCATATATCGAAATCACCTACCTGGTTGAGGCAACCTGTCCAGAAGCTGTACAGCAAAAGCTTTAGTCTTCACGTTGATCTGGATTGTGTCGTCCACGGAATTCAATTTTCGAAGAAGTTCATCGGCGTTTTTGCAGCTTCTGGCGGTCGAAATAACGAAAGAAGCAAGTTGAGCATCGCTGAATCCGAGTAAAGAATGTAGTTCGTCATTTACCCAATTTTGAAGAGACATTTTTTTTGATAAATTTAAAAAAAATAAAAATAAAATTTCACATAAAGTGAATCAAAGTCAGTCTTCGCGTTTCGACATTCTCCTTGCCCGGGAAAACTGGCCGCGAACGCTCCTGAAGGGAAAACCTGCGTATGCTTCGTGCTCGCGTTGGCGGATTGCAATACGTGCGATAACATTGTGCAATATTCCCGGTCTTCTTTGGCTTCTATTTTCATTGAGTCTATTTCATCAACGTCCCTACTGTCTTGTTCCCCTTTATTCCGTGTATATTTAGCCAGTTTTACCAACTCCAAAACCAAAACTCGTGATCAATTCGAACACACATGCCACTCAATTTTTCCTTTTTTTCGAAGATTCGTGAACTAGTTTAATAGAATTTCTGTGATTTGCATTGCGGTCACATGTCCTTCCAGATAAGCTGTTTTGCGTGTCGGGGTCGTAGCTGCGCTGTCAGAGCTTCATTGATTGCTACTTTATCTTCCTTGTTTCAGACTTTTTTCGCTTTTTGCGCACTCCACTTTTTGCGCTTCTGCTACTCGTCACAACTGCTATTGATATATATCAACATGGGTGTTTTAAAGGTTCCCAAATCTAAGCTTATTGAGGAAATTGAACTCAATTACGGAGAGTAAGTTCTGACTTTGGCTTTTGTTTGCTATTATCTGAATTTCTAGCTTTGTTTTTTCCGATGAATCGGACTATGAATCTGATGCTTCTAATGATAATACGGATCCTACTGATGCGGTCCTCTCTGCCTTGCGCGACGATGTCAAGCGTCGCAGGAAGATTCGTGAGCAACGAATGTTGAAGAAGTATCGTAAGAGTGCTGGAAAAATTGGCTATGATGGTGTTAACCTGAAGTCCAATTCTGGAGCTAAGAAACGCCGCCGTGTTGAACACGGTATACTTTGTTTTCCCTGCATTTATTGATTGAATGTTTAGCCCAAGCGATTCTTGCCATGGCTGATCCCGATGACATTTGCTTCGACTTTTCAGATATCTGTCCTCCAACGGTTACTGCTTTTTCTAAGCTGCTTTCAGATAAGGAGAGTATGGCTAAATGGCAAGCGCTCACTGAAAAGGAAGCTGACGAACAAGAACGATTGATTGAGGAGATGGACAGGTGCTGTAGTCCGAGTACAGCCAGTGAAGACGGCTTCGAGTACGTTTTGGGAGGCTCTCCGATGCGACTTCCCAAGAACTACGACCGGCTAACAGAAGCTGGAAAAAGAACTCGTAAGTTGTCTTTATGTCGTCTTCGATCATGGGAGAAATTCCCATAAACGAAGTGACCTCTACAGATCACCCAGTTCACTCGGCCCGAGCTCGTTTCGACCGTCTCGAAAATAGACTCAAATCAGTCCTGTCCAAGAGAAGGGGAGTGCCCTACGAACTCCTTGATTCCGTGGAACATCGTCTTCGAGACTTTTTCACCACTTCTCCAAATGGGGTTTGGATAGATGTCGTAGAGAACGCTCACACGAGGCTCTATTATCATGCTGTCGCCGGATTCCTTAATCTCATTTCCTCAAGTATGTTTGTTTCTTAAAGGTTATCAGTAATGTAAATCTTTTAGGTGTCTTTGGCGATAGTGGCGGGAAGCTTTTGGAGATTCGAAACAAGAGGCCGGGTGTGTTCATCGCCCCTTATGACTATTTGGTGCCTTTTTTGCATCGCCGACAAGGGAAATCTCTTTCTTTCAGCCTTTAGTTTGATTTTGTATGACTGGAATTAAAAGTTTAGATATGGTTATTGAGCTGGATGGGTGCAGGCCACAGTTGTCCTACTTGAAGCTTTGTGATCAAGCTGAATTTTTATTTCTGAGTTTCTGATTTTGCTGAATAATAAAAAACATTGCAGAAGTTTTTAGATTCTCCATGTGGTGGCTATGCTCCATTATTATTTGAAATTTTATATTTCTTATTATTCTGTTGTTAAGCCACCGTTAGTTGTGTTGTTCACTTGATTGACTCGTGGTTCAGTACGTTTTCATAGGTTTGTTTACCTCTGAGTATGCTGATGGATGTTCTTCGTACGTCTGTGGAACGCATTTGGACCACGTGTTGTTGATAAATTCACGTTTATTAGGGATTTTTTAATTGAGAAATAGCTACTTTTATGGATTGTGTGTCAGTTGCTTGTGGTCGATGGTCATTGTCCGTGAAGTGATCGATCATTATTGATCACTAAATTCTGTACTTTGTCCTCTCCGCCCACTTTAGTGAATAGAATTTGGTTTATTTGGATATGTCAAGATTGCACTCAATGATATCGTTTTTGGGATGTATGTTGTGGTTTGTTGGAGTATTTTAGGGATAATCGTGTAATCTTTTTAAATAATATTTTTTGAAAGATTGACAACTGAAAAGTGTACTTTGTCCGATTGAGTACTAGTTGAAGCATATGCGATCTTAAGCAAACGTTTTCTGTCGACAATTTACGTAAGAAATTTGTCTTTATTGAATGCAAGTCATTTGGGTGTTAGTTGAGTATTTTGCTAGAGTCGCTCAAGTTTCCGGCGCACGTGGTTTGAGGTGGAGCTTAGTTTGTACTTTGATCGACCTTGGGATACTTTGTTTCCTTAAATTTGTTGAGATTTTTAGGAAAATTTTTAGTTGAGAAAGTTTATCTAATGAATTGTAGGAAATTGGATTGAATGAATTTGAGGTTGTTATCAGTAATGGAACTTGATTGACTTGATTGAATTTGATCGCTGTTCGGTTAGATGTACTTTGTCCGATTTTTTAAAATATTCTTTGTTCTTTGTCTATATAACGTGTGTTAATTATCGTAATGAAGTCATTTGATATCTTTTTAGGCCGTCTGGAAGGCCAGATTTGAAAAGATCTCGATTTGAACACCGGGTTGAAGCTGTTGTATATTTCTACCATTAATTGGCCATAGTTTTATTTAGAAATATCTTGCCATACTTGAATTAATCAAGGTGAGCAACAATGGCTGAAGCTCATGGAATTGCTGGATTGAGTTTGACATTAACTCACGATGGTATATCTGTTTCGTATGATCAAGAATTGCTGAGAGATATCTGGCATGCATTTTCGAGAAGTTATAGAAGAAGAATTGCGAAATTTAAGGTTTGTTTTTATGTTTTTATTTAGTTTTTAAATTCAATTAGTATATAATTGTATATATTTTTGCTGATTTATATATAATTTTATACAAATTTTTATTTGTATATGATTGCATATTTCTGTTAATTTATATATAATTTTATACGTTTTTTTATCTGTATATGATTTTATATTTTTTCAGAATAATTTCGTTGCTGGAATTTTTCCAGCTAATTTACAATCACTAGTGTTTGTGATAGGCTTGTCTATCTTGATCGCCTATTTTGATAAAGATACGACTTTGGGAATTGCAAGTTTTTTCCGGAATTATGTGTTCTATTTTATCTTTGGGTGAGTTTTTTTTATTATCCTCGTGGTCAGTAGATCTTTGATATTTTAATTCCACGTCATATTGGGAAAAAGAGAAATTAACTGATGAATTGATTTGTGGAATGTTTATGTTTTGTCGAAAATGTTCGATGTCCTTTTGGAAAGACGAACATTGATTGCACGTTTTTCTTTGACCTGATTTTTTATGTGGAATTGGAAAACATGAGGAATTAATGAAATTAAAAAATTAATTTGAATAATTTTTAGAGATGGATTGGTATCGAAGTATTTGGCGGTGATTGTGGCTGGTGCTCTTTTGTGGTTTTTGCTGATTCAACTCCTGAGATTGTCATTGAAATTTTTGCTTACTTATAAGGGATGGATGTATGAAAGTCCTCATAATGGAAAGATTTCTTTAAGAACGAAATTATGGTTTCAAGTTTTGCACATAATATCTCGTTCTCAACCTATGTTGCATTCTTTTCAAGGAGCTTTACCGCATTTGCCTCTTCCGTCGCTTGAGGATACGTTGAAGAAACATTTGTTGTCAATGAAACCGATTACGACGGAAAAGGAATATGCTGAACTTGAAGAATTGTCAGAAAAATTTAAAAAAGGTATCGGTAGAAGACTTCAAAGATACTTGATTATTAAATCTTGGTTATCACCTAATTATGTAACTGATTGGTGGGAAGAATTTGTATATCTTCGTCAACGTTCACCGATTATGATTAATAGTAATTATTATGGATTTGATACTTTGAATCTTCATTTGACGGAAAATCAAGCTGCAAGAGCTGCAAATGTAACTTGGGCGGCTTGTAGATTTAGAAGAATGATTGAAAGACAAGAAGTTTCGCCGTTTGCACTTGCTCCGAAAACTAAAGTACCGTTTTGTACTATGCAATATCAAAGAATGTTTAATTCTTGTAGAATTCCTGGAGAAGAAACGGATACTTTTCGACATTATGATGATATTAAACATGTTGCTGTTTATTGTAGAGGATGCTGGTTTAAAGTACCTGTTCATAATGGTAAAAGATTACTAGAACCTGCTGAATTACAAGTTATATATGAAGAAATTTTGAAAAGTGATTTAACACCTGCTCCTGGAGAAGAAAAATTGGCTATATTTACTGCAGGAGAAAGAACGCATTGGGCTATTGTAAGAAGGAAGTTTTTTAATTCAGGTGTTAATAAAACTAGTCTTCATGCAATTGAAAGAGCTGGATTTGTTGTTGTATTAGATGAAGCAGAAGTTTTTTATGATCCAAATGATCCATCGAAATTGAATTATTGGGCTGAATCTTTGCTTCATGGTAAAGGTTACGATAGATGGTTTGATAAAAGTTTTAATTTTGTCATATATAAAAATGGTAGAATGGGTATTAATGCAGAACATTCATATGCAGATGCTGCTGTGACAGCGCATGCAATTGAATATATTTTGCTTAATGATATTGTACGTCAAGGATATGATAAAAATGGTAATACAATTGGATTAAAAGAATGTATTATGGCACCAGAAAGACTTAAATGGCAATTGGATGATGAAATACAAAAAAATATGGAAATTTCAATGAAAATTGCACAAGAATTAATAAATGATGTTGAAATGTGTGTTCTTGTATGGACAGAATTTGGAAAAGGTTTTATTAAAAAATTGAAAATTTCTCCTGATGCATTTTTACAAGCAGCTCTTCAATTGACGTATTTTAAAGTAAGTTTTATTTTTAAAAATTATTTTTTTAACAAACATTTTTGGATTTAGTAATTTTTTAATATATGATTAAATTCTTAAAAATTAATTAAAAATTTTGAATGATTGTAATTGGGAATTTTTGTGGATATTTAGGATATATTTTAGAAAATTGTGAAATAGTGTAAGATTATAGAACTTAAATTGAAAGTTATTTTAGGTTTTAGTAAATTTGTAAAATTTTAGTTTTTATAATTGTTTATTGAAATTTTTTAGAATCAGAACAAATTTTCATTGACGTATGAAGCTTCTATGACTCGTCTTTTCCGTGAAGGTCGTACTGAAACCGTTAGATCATGTACTCTTGAATCTTGTGCGTTTGTTAGAGCGATGTTGGATAAGGATTGTCCTCGTGAAGAACGTCTGAGACTTTTGCGTGTTTCTGCTGAACGTCATCAGAGTCTTTATCGTGATGCTATGACTGGGAAAGGAGTTGATCGACATCTTTTTGCTCTATATGTTGTTTTGAAGTATTTGGAAGAAGTTTCTCCTTTCTTTGACAAGATTTTTCCTCCGACTTATCTTCTTTCAACTTCTCAGACTCCGTTGAACCAATGTGAAGAAGACGCTAGAGATTTGGACATTAAGCAAAGAATGAGTTTGGTTACTGCTGGAGGTGGTTTTGGACCTGTGGCTGATAGAGGTTATGGTGTTAGTTATATTATTGCTGGAGAAGATCAGATTTCGTTCCATATTTCTTCCAAGAAATCGGCAGATAATACTGTGAGTTTTTTTAATGATGTTATATATGAAAATTGTTTGGTTTTTAGAGTTCCCGTAAGTTTAGAGATGATTTAATTCAATCTCTTCGTGATATGAGAGCTCTTTTCTCTGCTGATGATGGGAAATCGACAGGATCTTTTAGTAATGGCAACAAGAAAGCTAATTAAATGTCTTGATTGAATGCAATGCTCTTTTTATGTAGTTTTTGAAGTTTTCTTTTGTATATTACGACTTCTTATGTCTTTGGGTCTACTGAATCTGACAGAATTGAAAGCTCATGAAAAGAATTAGGTTTGTTATATGCGTGTATAAATGGATGGATGATTTTTGTTGATTCATAAATCCAGTGATCGGTTTTTTTCCTTGAGTATTTTGAATTTTTTGATGTTTTTGAAATGAGAATTAAGATGAGGATCTCGAATGTTTTGAAAAATTCAAGAAATTTGATATATTTTCATAATTTGGATCAATGGCCTAAGGGATTGTTGGAAAATATGATGAAATATTGCAGTGTTAGAGAGGAATTTATAACTGGAGAAGAAGAAATATCGTTGTTAAAAGAAATTGAACCACATATGAAAAGATTAAGATATGAAAAATCACATTGGGATGATGTATGTTTTTAGTTTTGGAAATGGTTTAGGATTTTTGGGGATTTTAGGCTATTTATTTGTTTAGAGAAAGAGAACAAAGAAGATGGAATAAGGATAACGAAGGGATTTTGAAGAAGATTAAAGAAGCGTCGTTTTCTCCTGAAACGATGGAAAACGGATATATTCATTTGCTCGATCTTCATAAAGATGGCCATATAAAACCACATATTGATAGTGTCAGGGTGGGTTTTTGAATTAAATGCTTCTAAATAAATAACTTAGTTTTAGTGGGATAACGTGGTTTTAAGTATGATTTTTTTGGATATTTATGTAGTTTCATATATGAAAATTACCCCTAAAAAGTAGATAGAGGGTTGTGTACCTTGGATAACCGTAATTTGGAAGGTTTAGATATATTTAGGAAAGATATTCCTAGAAAGTTATAAAATCGTCACCTAGGAATTGAATTATCACGTAGGTTAGTTTAGTTTTTAGAAATTTCTAGATTCATGTTGAAACGGTTTTGTGGTAATTTCCATATATAACTTTTACGATATATGATTGATTACGAAATTTCACAAGATTATAAAATAACTATCACCTAGGAATTGAATTATCACGTAGGTTATTTCTAAAAAATCATGGAATTTCACATTGAAATAATTTTCTGACTTTTTATAATTGTTTTTTAACTAATTGATTTTTAGTATTGTGGAGATATCATCACTGGGATTTCCCTGATATCGGATTCTGTAATGAGGCTAAGACACAAGGACGACGAACACCGATTAATTTTGGACTTGTTACTTAAAAGACGGAGTTTGTACAAATTGACTGGTCCGGCTAGATATGACTTTAAACATGAAATTCTCGGTGAAGAAGAATCTTTTTTTGGTGAACAAAAAGTGAAAATTCCGCGAGAAAGAAGGATATCTGTTATCTGTAGAGATATGCCGGTCAAAGAACAACCGAATGTTAAACTGGAAATGAAACCTTTAATTTTAAACGAATAGGGTTTATTTAAAAATAAAAAATTAGACGTGATTTTTTAATTTTTTTTTATAAAATTAAATCAGAAAAAATAACGATCGCGATTTCCGTAGTTTTTCCTGCCTTTTTTGTCTTGTTTCCAGTGACAGCAGACGCAGTTGTCTCCAGCAGCCCCGACGAATCCAACAACGGTGTCTTTGTCGTAGCCTTTGGAGAATCCGTAAGCATAACAGCAACCTGAAAATTTGGATTTGGAAAAATTTTTAATTTTTGAATTTAGAAAAATTTTTAGTTTTTGAATTTAGAAAAATTTTTAGTTTTTGAGTTTAAAAATTTTTTACATTAGTTTTATAAAATTAATTATTTCTATTTCTTTAAATAATTTAAAGTTTAAATTAAGTTTTAAAAAATTATTAATTTTGAAGTTTAAAATTTTTAAATAAATTTTATTTTTTTAAATAATTTAAAATTTAAAATTAATTTTTTTAAAATAATTTAAAATTTGGAATTTATTTTTATTATTTAAATAATTTAAAATTTGGAATTTATTTTTATTTTTTTTAAAATTTTTTAAATAAAAAAATTACCGATACATCTGTCAGCAATGTTTCCATTTGCGACAGCAGCTCCACAACCATTTTCGTTTCTTTGTCCGTTAAGTATCATCGTGAAATTGACGTTGTGAAAACACTCAACATTGAGGTCGTCTTCTTCGCTGGAACTGCTGCTTCCAGAACCACGGCCTTTGGCAATGGTCACAACGGCCAAAGTTCCAAAAACAAAAAGAAAAACGATCAATTTTGACATTTTTAAAATTTTTTAAAATTTAAAATTTTTAATTTTCTTTTATATTATTTTTTAATGATATTTAAAAAGTTTAAGACCTTTTTCATTTTTTAACATTTTAATTCTGATTCATTTTTAAATTTTTTCGAATTTTTTTGAATCATGATCTTTGAATTTTTTAAAAATCAAATTTAATCGAAAAATGATTTTTATTTTTGATTATTATAAAAAAAATCCAAAAATTGTTTTGATACAAATTTTTAGAATTTTCGAAAAAGTTAGTTTAGTAGAGTAGAACTTGGATATAAGATACTCTCCTATAAAAGATCTGTTGTTATAAAATACGGTCTGAGTGAGTTCGGTTAGTCTGTCTTCAAAATGACCCCTGCTATAATATAGTAGAACTTGGATATAAGATACTCTCCTATAACATATCTCTTGTTATAACATACGATCTGAGTGAGTTAGGTTAATCTGCCTTCAAATTGATCCCTGATATAATATAGTAGAACTTTGATACAAGATATCCTCCTGTAACATATCTCTTGTTATAGCATACGATCTGAGTGAGTTCGGTTAGTCTGTCTTCAAATTGATCCCTGATATAATATAGTAGAACTTTGATACAAGATACCCTCCTGTAACATATCTCTTGTTATAACATATGATCTGAGTGAGTTTGGTTAGTCTGTCTTCAAATTTACTCGCTATAATATAGTAGAACTTGGATATAAGATACTCTCCTATAAGATATCTCTTGCTATAGAATACAGTCTGAATGAGTTTGGTTAGTTTGCCTTCAAATTTACTCCCTATAACATATCCTTTCTTATAAAATACACTTTGCCCGATCCCAAGGGAATATCTTATGTCCAAGTTATACTGTAGTTTTAAAAGTTTATTGAATTCTGAAAATCTCGAAAATTTCAACAAAAGTCCATTTTATCTAAAAATAGAAAAAACAGTATAATTGACTATTAACAATGATGAAAAATAATCACGATAAGCCTTGGCTGATAAAATTGAAGTACATACAGTCGGCGTTAATCTAAGGAAAAATGGATAAAATCAATTGATTTTTTGAATACAAACGTCACTATTATGTCATTTTTGTTTGGAGTTCTGGATGAATCATCTCAAAAAATTTCTTGCAAAATCCAAAAAAAATAAAAAAAACTTCAAAATTTTCTAAAAAATCCAAAAAATTAAAAAATTAAAAAAATCCGAAAAAAAATTTAAAACATTTTTTAAACAATCTTTAAAATACAAAATTAAAAGAAAAATTATTTTAAAAATTTTTTAAAAAATCCAAAAAAGATTTTTAAAAAATTATTTTAAAAATTCAAAAAAAAATTTAAAAAAAAATAAAAAAAAATTAAAAAAAATAAAAAAAATTTTTAAAAATCTTTTAAAAAATTAATGAAAATTTTAGAAATTTAAAAAAATGAAATAATTTTTTATTTAAAAATATTGGAAAATTAAAAATATATTTTATTCGATGGTTTTGACACGAATGATGTATGACTCATTGTTTGATTATGATCTTTGTAGTGGCACATTAAGCGAGATTCCTGTCGGGATCACGTCATTCCATTTTATGGTTTCGTTATTTTTTATCTTTTGAGTGAAAATTCAAATTGATGGTTCTGGAACGAACAAATTTGAAATCAACTTTTGACAATGAATTAAGTTAACGTTAATTTAAACATTATTCGTGGTGGGACCAATGGACTTTTATTTCGTAATTTTTTAATTTTTAAGAATATTTCATTCAATGGTCCCGACACGAATGAAATTTAACTTATTTTTCGATTATGAACTCGATTAGCGTTCATTTAGGGAACATTCGCGTCAGGACCAATGACCTTTAACTTTTTAATTTTTAAAAATGTTTCATTCAATGGTCCCGACACGAATGAAATTTAACTTATTCCTCAACTATGAACTTGACTAACGTTCATTTAGGGAACATTCGTGTCAGGACCAATGACTTTTAACTTTTTATTTTTTAAAAATATATTTCATTTAATGGTTCCGACACGAATGATATTTATTCTCTAACTATGAACTCGATTAGCGTTGATTTAAGCACAATTCGCGTCAGGACCGATGAACTTTTATTTTGTAATTTGTTTATTTTTTAAAAATATATTTCGTCTAATGGTCCCGACACGAATGACGCTTGACTCATTGTTTGAGGATGATCCTTGCGGCGATGCAATAAGCAACATTTTCTTCAAAATCGTCGCCATTTCTTATTTAACATTGTCATTAATTTTCATTCTTTGCAAACGTTTCAAGTACCTGTTCTGACAAAAAAAAATTCATTTCTCGATCAAGAATTTAATTGGTAATCATTTAAAGAACGATTAAATTCATGATTGAACAAAATTAGAGACTTTTCGCACTCAGACCAGTGGTTTTTTTATTTTATTTTTTAAAGATGAATATCGTTCGTGTCAGGACCACCAATTGAGATTTATTTTTTTTCGATTGAGAATTTAATGGTCCTTTAAACATCATTCGTGCTAGGACAAAAGTTTTTAAACTAACAATTTTTTAAAGATAATTTTCAATCAGTGGTCCTGGCACGAATGATGTTTAAATGATTTTTTGATTGAAAATTGAACATTAATCGTGCCAGGACAAAAGTTTTTAAACTAACAATTCTTAAAAATAAATCTCAATCAGTGGTCCTGGCACGAATGATGTTTAAATGATTTTTTGATTGAAAATTGAACATTAATCGTGCCAGGACCAAGGTTTTTTTTCAAAAATTGTTTTTCAAAGATAAGCATCATTTATATCAAGATCACTAATTGAGGTTTAATTGATTTTTTGACTGATAACCTAATTAATGGTCCTTTAAACATCAATCGTGTCGGGACCAAGATTCTCTTTCAAAAATTACTTTTTAAATTTGTATCTTTTTGAACACAAACCTCAGTCAATGATCCTGACACAAATTATACTTTACAGAAAGATAAAACTAAAATATCATAAATTCCTACAGTATACTACAAATATTTTACGAAATTTTCATTTTTTTCTAAATTAAAAAAAATTTATTAAAAAAATAAAAATTAATTTTAAAAAAATTTATTAAAAAAAAAATAAAAAATTATTAAAAAAAATTAAAATTTATTAAAAAAAATTAAAATTTAGTTTAAAAAAATTTTTTAAATTTTTAATATAGTGGTAAATTTAATTTTAATTTTATATTTCGAAATAAAAATTTGCAAATTATTCAATTTCGATTGCAATTTGAAGGTCTTTGATCTGCTCAGTTTTCGGAAATTTCGCAATATGTTGACAAAGAACCACTAAGGATCAAAAGGCCAAACATTGAAACGGTCGTATGTAGTTTCTCTCCACTCTGGCCCTAAATACAAACATTATACTTTAAATCATAAAAATATAAAAATCTCTTTTTTTAAATATTTTCGGAAATAAATATATTCGAGGAAATTAGTTTTATTTAAAATTAATCAATATTTTGTTTTATAAAAATTAATGATTAAAATTTAATTTTTTCGCGCTGGGACACAACTACAAAAATCTTTATTTTTTTTAAAATTTAATTTTTTTTTAAATTTAATTTTTTTAAAATTTTATTTTTTTTAAAATTTTATTTTTTTTTAAATTTTATTTTTTAAAATTTTATTTTTTCTAAATTAATATTTAAAATTTGATTTTTTTGCGTTGGAACATAATTATCGAAATTTTTATTTATTTTTTCTAAAAAAATGAGTAAAATTCAACTTTTCATGTTGAGACACAAATATCGAAATTTTTATTTTTTTAATTTATTTTTTCTAAATTAATAATTGAAATTTAGAATTTGATTTTTTCGCGCTGGGACACAACTACAAAAATCTTTATTTTTTTAAATTTAATTTTTTTATATTGATAATTAAAATTTAAAATTTGATTTTTTCGCATTGGAAAATAATTATCGAAATTTTTATTTTTTTTAATTTATTTTTTCTAAATTAATAATTGAAATTTAGAATTTGATTTTTTCACGTTGGAATACAGTTAGTGAATTTTTTTGAACGTATGATTCTTTTTTATCAAAATTAATAGTTATGCTGATGTTTGGACTTTCGTACTAGGACGTAATTAGGAGAATTTTTTAATAAATTTTTTTTATTAAAATTGATAAAATTCGAAATTTCATTTTTCGTGTTAAAACACAATTATTAAAATTTTTATTTTTTAAATATAATTTTTTTATTAAAGTTATTAGAATTTTTATTTTTTAAATATAATTTTTTTATTAAAGTTATTAAAATTTTTATTTTTTAAATATAATTTTTTTATTAAAGTTATTAGAATTTTTATTTTTTAAAAAATTTTTTTTTATTAAAATTTGAAATTCCATTTTTCGTGCTAAGACACAAATTACGAAATATTTAAAAAAAGTCATGATCTGCTGCATTAACGTTGATGGTTAAAGTTCAAGGTTAAAATCTAAATTTTTTTGCATTAAAACACGATTAAAAAGTTCGTTTTCAAAAAGCTGATTTTTAAAATGATTCAATTTTTAAAATTTTATCAAAAATTTTCTAATTTTAAAATTTAAATAATTTATAATTTTTTTTATTCATTTAAAAAAATTATTTTTAAAAATCAGATTTTTCGAAGGAATTTTATAAATTATTTCAAAGGAAAAATTGAAAATTAAATTTCTTAATCATTAATTTAGGTAAAGTATACTGTAGTTTTTAGAGGTTTTTACGGATTTGTCTCAACACGAAAATTAAATCTTAAATTTAATTATTAATTTAAAATATACTGTAATTTTTAAAGATTTTTATAATTTGGTCCCAACGAGAAGAATTAAATTTTAAATTTTTAAATTGTCAATTTAGGTAAAGTATACTGTAGTTTTTAAGGACTTTTATAATTTGGTCTCAACGCGAAAATTGAAAATTAAATTTTTTAATCATTAATTTAGGTAAAGTATACTGTAATTTTTAAGGACTTTTATAATTTGGTCTCAACGCGGAAATTGAAAATTAAATTTTTTAATCATTAAGTAAAGTATACTGTAATTTTTTTAAATTTTTACAATTTTGTTGCAACACGAAAAAATAAAATTCTAAATTTCTTAATTATTAATTATTAATTTAGACAAAATATACCGTAATTTTTTATTTTTTTGATTTTTTTCTGATGCGAAAATTGAATCCTAGGCTCTAGCCATTAATTTTCGACAAAACGGAGCAAATTTTTCTGTTATCGGAGTGCTTTGGTCTCTTTCGAAAGAGCTGAAAAATCTCGCGTCACTTCCCCGTGTTTCCTATATAAACGTTTTCATCGACCGATTTTTTGCAGTAGAAAAACTCCGATGGAACCTTTGTTTTTTCCTTGGCTTGTGGCTAAAATCGAAAAAAATTATGTCGGATGTAGGAGGTCCGGATCTCCTTACATCAAAGAAGAGATTGATTCTCCTCAGAAACCAGAGTTCAAATTGACTTTTTTCAACGCCAGAGGCAACGCCGAAATGTCCAGGATGATTCTGGCGTTTTCTGGAGTTCCCTTTGAAGACAGCAGAATCTCATTCGAAGAATTTCAAAAAATGAAACAAGGTAAATTTTAAAAATTTCCAATTTCAAAATTCTTAAAATTCAAAAAATTTAATTTTTCTTACTGTAAAAATTTCCAATTTCAAAATTCTTAAAATTCAAAAAATTTAAATTCTTAAAATTCAAAAAATTAAAATATCTTACTGTATAAATCCTAAAAATTTGATTTTCTTTCTTACTGCAAAAGTTTCAAAAATTTTAATTTCCTGATTTTAAAAGTTAAAAAAAATTGATTTTTTTATTTTATGAATTTTAAAAATTTTATTAATTTTAATTTTAATTTTTTTTAAATTTTATTAATTTTAATTTTAATTTTTTTTAAATTTTATTAATTTTAATTTTAATTTTTTCTTACTGTAAGTTTTCAGAATGTCGTTATACACAATTGCCGATGTTAGAATGGAACGGAAAAAAAATTTACGAATCAAGTTCGATCGCCAGAATGCTCGCGAAAATGAGTAATTTGGCTGGAGAAAACATTTTCGAACAAGCCCAGGCGGATTCGCTCATCGACGTCCTGAAGGAATTCACGACTTCCATTTCGGATTACATCGAATTTCTTCTAGGATTTCGGTCTGGAGATGAAGAAATTTTTTACAACGAAATTCTGATTCCGGCTGTTTTGAAATATTTTCCTGTTCTTGAAAAAACAGCTTCTGAATCCTCGAGTGGATTCTTGCTGGATTCTGGAGTAACTTACGTCGACTTCGAATTGACAAATACCGTCGAAACAATCAACAACTTCCATCCTTCTTTGTTGTCCGGTTATCCTAATCTCGTGGCCGTCGCGGAGCACGTCTACGCCCTGCCCCAGCTCCAGAGTTACTTCAAGAACAGACCCAAGACGCCGCTCTAGGTCAAGTACACACAAAAAAAACTTAATTCAGTAACAAATGTAAATCGTCACTATTAAGTTTCAATTTTCGTCACAAAAGTCAAATATTCACGAAAATGTGACGATTGTTACATTCTGTAATTTTTACAAAACCAAAAATTACATTTTTTTGTGTATTGGAGCTCTTCGGATAGTGATTTTGACAGCTCCAGTAAATTTCGGATAGTGACTGGAAAGCCCTGACTTGAGTTGGAAATAGACACTATCCAAAGTCTTTACACAAAAATTTTCAACTTAGTAACAAATCTAAATCGTCACTATTAAGTTTCAATTTTCGTCACAAAAGTCAAATATTCATGAAAAATGTGACAGTTGTTACATTTTTGTCACATTTCACAATTGTTACAAAACCAAAAATCTTTTTTTTTGTGTGTTTAGGGTCAACACTGATCTCATGTAAAAATGTTATTCTAGAAATTAGAAATAAAAATTTTAATAGAATTGTTTCAACGGGAATTTTTTTATGAATAAAAATTGTTTAAAATTTTTGTTTTTAGTTATTTCGTAGTCTTTAGACGATTTCGAAATCAACCGTTTTATTGTGTACACAAACAGTCGAAAATTTTGCGTGACGCAAAAGTAATAAAAATGTGGTTTTTCGTCACAGAAGGTTTCGTGATTAAGTTGTACGACATTCGTTCCTCCTTATTTCGGAAAAATTATTTCTTTTTTATTTTAATTTTTAAATAATTAAATTAACTTAATGTTTTAGTTAATTCAGAAAAATAGTGATTTAAAAAGAATTTCGAAATCGGTGGGAATTGAAAAAAAGAGCAAATGTAACAAAAATGTGATTTTTCGTCACAGAAAGTTTCATGATTAAGTTGTACGACATTCGTTTCTCCTTATTTTGGAAAAATTATTTCTTTTTTATTTTAATTTTTAAATAATTAAATGTTTTAGTTAATTCAGAAAAATATTAATTTAAAAAGAATTTCGAAATCAGTGGGAATTGAAAAAAAGAAAAAAGAGCAAAAGTAACAAAAATGTGATTTTTCGTCACAGAAGGTTTCGTGATTAAGTTGTACGACATTCGTTCCTCCTTATTTTGGAAAAATTATTTCTTTTTTATTTTAATTTTTAAATAATTAAATGTTTTAGTTAATCCAGAAAAATAGTAATTTAAAAAGAATTTCGAAATCAGTAAAAAGTGAAAAAAAATAAAAAGAGTAAATGTAACAAAAATGTGATTTTTCGTCACAGGAAACCCCGTGATTGTTGTCAAATTTTACAATTTTCCGTAACGAATAAGTTACATTTTTTAAATCAACAATTGTTTCAAAAATCACGCAATTATTCATCTTTGAGTTTGTTACTTAAAAAAATTGATTTTTGTGCAAATATTCAAAATTATTTTTAGTACGATTTTTTTCGACGAAAAAATCTAAGTACTTTAAAAATTGTATAATTATAAAAATTTAAAATTTTCAAAAATTCTCAAAAATGTTTAAAATTATTTTTTTAAATTAAAATTTTTTCGAAAATAATTTTAAAAATATTTAAAAATAAAATTATGAAAATTCAAAAGTACTTTTTTTTCGAAATTGTCTCAGAACGAATTTCGAAAAAAAAAATAAAAATAAATTTAATTTAAAATTTCGAAAAAAATAAAAATTAATTTAATTTAAAATTTCGAAAAAAAATAAAAATTAATTTAAATTAAAATTTCGAAAAAAAAAGAAATTAATTTAAATTAAAATTTTGAAAAAAAAGAAATTAATTTAAATTAAAATTTCGAAAAAAAAAGAAATTAATTTAAATTAAAATTTCGAAAAAAAAGAAATTAATTTAAATTAAAATTTCGAAAAAAATAAAAATTAATTTAATTTAAAATTTCGAAAAAAAATAAAAATTAATTTAAATTAAAATTTTGACTTTATGTGATTATTTCGTAATTTTACAATTTTGGACAATTTTAAACATATTTTTTCTGAATAAAGTTAGAAATTCCCAAAATTGTCCAAAATAAAGAAATTCTATTTTTTCGAAGATGAATAACCACAAAAATACCGGAAAATCTCCAAAAAAACCACATCGACAGTATCTTGTTGAAGAAAATTTTATTTTCACATCTATCCAACTTTGATTGAAATTCCTCTTCCAGAATAGCGCTACAACGTGTTAAAAATAATAACTTGAGCAATTTACAAATGCAAGTCACCCGGGACAACTCTGTCGACGATCCGTATAAAGCTCAATTTGTCAAATGCGGATATGTTTGACTTTTTTGGAAACGGTAATGCACAGAGATTCAGAGATCCGTGGCGTGACTCCGGTGTTGACTAATGAGGGACGGCACAGAAGGATTCGTTGTCCGGGTAACGACTGACGTTGAAGAACGGTCCGCAGCAGTGAGTAGCGGTTTCTGGAAACTCGATCACGACGGAAGAAGACCAGTAACAAGGACTTCCGAAATTCGTTCCGGCAACTTCACCCATCGCAGAATAGGTCGTTATTCCTCCGCAAATAACCGCGAGAACTGAAAAATGGCGTCAGTATCTAGTTTAGGACTCATATAAGCAATTCCGTCACCACTTAGTTCTTGCGCCTTTGGCAAGACTCACCGATAACAAAAAGGTTCAAAATCAGCTTGAATCTGCTGGTTCTATTGAGGACCCTGGAATCCCTGCCACAATTAAACCATTTTAATTCGAAAAAACTCACCGACGAGTAAGCTCCAGAAGTCCGACAGTTTCATCAGCGTCGTCGTCTCTTTTCGCGACTTCGTATTCCGTATTTGCTTCCAGATACAAATTAAACAAGCAGGGCATAATAGCAGAGGTCATAGCCACACAAGTTCCTCCGATAAGATTCAAAATAGGCCCGAATTTAGGGAACGACAAAGCAGCAAAAACAATCGCCAACATCATCAAAGATCTCCAGATGACTCTTTGAATTCCGAATCCTAAAAATCACAACATTATTGTAGAAAAATGAAAATTATTGCAAAACGACCTCGAGGCAAATTTTTAAAAACATTCTAAAGTAACTTATAATTTCGATTTTCTTAATATTTATTCCGTAATCAGTCATATATGAACTTTTTTACGAAATGGTTTTGAAGTAAATTTTAAAACATTCTATATCCCAAAGTAACTTATAATTTCGATTTTCTTAATATTTATTCCGTAATCAGTCATATATGAACTTTTCTACGAAATGGTTTTGAAGTAAATTTAAAAATATTCTATACCCCACAGTAACTTATAATTTCGATTTTCTTAATATTTATTCCGTAATCAGTCATATATGAACTTTTCTACAAAATAATCTCAAAGTAAATTTTAAAACATTCTAGAACCTAAAGTAGCATACATGCCAAATTTAGGTAAGTTATTTCGTAATTAATCTTACTAATATAAAAATTACATATGGATCTTACTGAGAGATGGCTTTAACACGAATTCTTAGAAAATCCTAAAAACTAAGATGTTCCACAATTTTAGTTTTACAATACGATTAGTTTGTAATCAATGTTTCGGAATTACAGTCTACCTAAATAGATCTAGCAAGTTCCGCCTTGGGGTTACATGAAGCATACAACCCTTCATCCATCCTCTAGGATTAGGTTTGATATATAAATCTATTGATAAACATCCTAACTGACACTAAAATACCCTTTCGGAGACATATTTCCTGAATTGTATATAAAAATTAAAAATAAAAAACAAACCATGAGGAAGTTTGAATTTGTGTTCGAATTCTTGATTCAGCGGATTAATGACGATCGTGAGCGTCAAGATGCAGTGGATCGCGATGAAGAAGTTGGCAGTTTGCTGGATCCACGGGGATTGGATCGAACTGATGATCGAGTCCTGGAGACTGTTCCCATAGGTCACGAATCCGAAGAGAGTAATAGGAATGTATAACAAGAAAACAACTGAAAAAAAAATTATAAAAAAACAGTATTTTTTATAAAAATTTCCTCCACAACAATTTTTAGAACTTTCTGGAATCTTCGGTTTCAGATTCCTTTTTGAAATTTTACGATTTTGCAAATTTTCAGAAGTCCTAATTTGATAAATATAAAAATTAAAATTACGAAATTTTTTGGACGTGAATTTCTAGAACTTTTTAATTTTCCAGAATTTTGTAATTTAAAAAAAATTTGAAAAAAAATCCTAATTTTAAAAATTTCAAAATAATTCAATTTTGGGATTTTGAAAGTGAAGCACATTTTCCGTTCGAGAGTACCTGGATAAATTAAAATTTTTCTTTTTTAAAATTTTTTCTTTTTTTTTTATTTTAAATTTTTCTTTTTTTTTAAATTTTGTTTAAAATTCTATTATTTTTATATTTTTAGAATCATTGTAGATTGAATTAGATGTTTTTGTAAAAATAAAGAAAATTAACTGAATTTTAATGAAAAACACTTTAATTTTTTGAGAGGTTCTTGAATGGAAAATTTTTTAAATATAAGTTAATGAACTTTTTCAGCATTCAAGTCTACAAACAAATCGATATCGAAATCAAAAGGAAATTTGCAGGTTGCCCGCAATATTTGAGGAGATAAGGGAATGTTTCTTTTTGAATTGATAGATTTCGAAATCAAGATAAATTCTGCAGGTTGCTCGCAACATTCAGGGAGGTAAGTGGACATCAAAATCAAGATAAATTTTGCAGGTTGCTCGCAACTTTCCGACAGATCTATAGATACTTATTTTTGGATTGATAGATTTCGAAATCAAGATCAATTTTGCAGATTGCTTGCAACTTTCCAGCAGATAAGTGGACATCAAAATCAAGATCAATTTTGCAGGTTGCTCGCAACTTTCCGGCAGATCTGTCGAGACCTATGTTTGGATTTATGAAATCTCCAAAGTAAAAACCAATTTTGCATGTTGCTCGCAACATTCCGGCAGACTGACTTATTTGATTGTTATCCAAAAATTGAATTTAACTTTAATGTTGATTTTTTATGAACTTTGGTGGAGGATTTTCCGTCACTTACTTAAGAAGGCGAGGATAGCGGAGTTGGTGAATCTTTTAGGATCTTTCATGTCGTGTTGGATCGTCGGAAAGACCCCGTGGCCCCCGAAACTGAACATAAAAGTACCCCATGACAGAATATAGGACCCAAATTTGAACTCTGGAATAACTGCTACAGTTCCACAAATTTCGTGATCTCCCGTAATTCCCAGGAAAATTAAAATAACGGCAATCGTGGTCGTGACCATGGCCGTGACGACAGCCCATTGGAAATCCGCCGGGCTTTTGCAGAACGTCACGGGCAGAAGGATTAAGGAAATCACCGGGATCATCCAGCAAGTTGAGATGTTTAATCCGAAAACTCCTATTGAAATTTCAGAAAAAATGCTTGCTGATAAAAGTAGATATACGATAGCCACTCCGAACAACATCACATTCACCGTCGCCGAAGTCATCCATCTGCATCTGGGCCCCATCGCTCGGTAGGCCATCTCCGGGTAGGGCTTCCTGCAGTGGTCCCGGTACACCGGCCATCTCTCACACATTATGTTCCAATTTTCTCCCAGAAGATGAGCAGTGTAACAAAACGACAACGCAATCACGCAGATGTTGATTGGACCCCCGATCGTTCCGGCTTTCAACATCGCTATCGGCATCGCCACAACACCCCCTCCGGCCATATCCGCGACAATGAACAAAGCTGCGGTGATCCAATGGAGACCGTGGGGCTTACCGTAATAGGGACTCGACCCCGAAGTCGCCTCGTCCAGGGCACTCATGGACACTTTTCCGATTTTGTCCGTCATTCCGTCTAAAATCCGAAATTTTAATTTTAAAATTACGATTTTGAAATTTTTTGGATTTTTTTTTACAAAATTATTTCGACACGAATTTTCAGAGATTTTAGAATTTTTAAATTTTTATTTTGGGCAATTTTTGAAATTCGGAGGAAATTTTGGAAGATTTCAGAATCCTATATTGGATTCTGTGAATTTCCAAAGGATTCTAGAAGATTCTAAATTTTCTAAAGAACTTTGAAATCTTCAACTGAATTCTGGAAAATTTAAAATTTAAAACTAAAAAAATTTTATCTATTAAGATAGAAAATAAAAGTTTTAACAATTTTCACTAAAGCGATAAGAAATAAATACAATTACTCTATATCTTCGCACGAGACAGCCGAAAGTCTCACTCATGTCCTACAGTATGCCAGGCTCCCTGATATTCAGGTTATCGCCTCAGGACCTCTCTTTTTAGTGTACTTTTCTGTCTCACATCTACATAACAAGGTTTAACATCATATCATCAAGAGTCTCACTCATGTCCTACAGTATGCCAAGCTCCCTGATATTCAGGTTATCGCTTCAGGACCTCTCTTTTTAGTCTAGTTTCTGTTCCAATCCTGTCAAAGTTCAGAAATCTCCTCAAAATTCTTAAATTTTCAAAATCTTCAAATAAATTCCAGAAGATTCTACAAATTTCGAAATACTTTAATATCTTTAATTTTTCAACTTTATTCCAGAAAATAGGGGATTCTAGAAATTTCTACGAACTTCCAAAAGCTCTTAAAAAATTTCAGAAACCTTCAAAAATTTAAATATTCTTGATTTTTCAACTTTATTCCAAAAAATAGAGGATTCTAGAAATTTCTACGAACTTCCAAAAGCTCCTAAAAGATTTCAGAAACCTTCAAAAATTTTCATGATTCTAGAAAATTCAAAAAATTTAAATATTCTTGATTTTTCAACTTTATTCCAAAAAATAGAGGATTCTAGAAGCTTCTATAAACTTCCAAAAGCTCCTAAAAAATTTCAGAAATCTTCGAAAATTTAAATATTCTTGATTTTTCAACTTTATTCCAAAAAATGGGGATTCTAGAAGCTTCTCAGAAATTTGAACTGTTTAAAAAACACGTTCAAACATCAAATTTCAAAATTCACAGATCCCGAAACGAAAGCACTCCATACGTCATCGTCTGCTAATGAATCCACTTTTTTCGCATAATTTAATTTTAAAAATTTTTCTGAAAAAGGATGTTCAATAATTTCGAAAAAAAATAATTATTCAAAATCAAAATTTATTTTTAAATTTTTCTGAAAATGCAAAAAATAATACAATTATAAAAAATTGAAATTTAAAAATTTTTAAAAATAACAATTTTGAATTTTTATGATTAAAAAAACTGAAATGAGCAATTTCTAAAAATTCTAAAAATATTTTGTGAAAATGAAACAGCTCGTTTTTGTTCAACTTCATCATTTACGGTTTTTAAAAATATCAAAATTTTTTGGAACTTTAAAAATATAAAAAAATAAAATTTTTTGAAAATTTAAAAATATAAAAAAAATAAAAGTTTTTGGAACTTTAAAAATATAAAAAAACAAAATTTTAAATTTTTAGTCTTGACTGGAAAATTTCAGAAATTCGCGTCGAGATAAAAATTCGAAATTTTTTATTTAAAATAGAAAAATCCGAAAATATTATTTAAAGTAAAAAAATTCGAAATTCTTATTTAAAATAGGAAAATTCGAAATTCTTATTTAAAATAAGAAAAATTCGAAAATCTTATTTAAAATTTAAAAAATTCGAAATTCTTATTTAAAATAGAAAAATTCGAAAATCTTATTTAAAATAAGAAAAATTCGAAATTCTTATTTAAAATAGAAAAATTCGAAATTTTTTATTTAAAATAGAAAAATTTGAAATTTTCGAAATTAAGGATTGTAAAACCGATCAAAGTACGTTTGAACTTGCAAAATTTAAAAAGAAACATTTGTCGGACAAGCCGGTCAATTTTGATTCGAACAGCCAGTTGGACCAGTTTCGCCCTTTGATCGATCAAATAAATCTGGCAATTTCCGGGTAAAACAACAGATTTATGACTTACCAAAGAAAATTTTAACTATTTTTAATAAATTTTTAATTTTTTTAATCATAGTTGAATTTTAAAAAATAAAAAATTGAAAATGATTAAAAATAAAACTTTTTTGAAAATATCCACGTATGAAAGGATTTGTTCTCGATCATAAAGTTGGTTTTTTGTCGAAAATAAAATTAAATCACATTATTAAAAAATACAAGTTTTTAAAACGAAAATTAAAAAATTGGTTCTGACAAGAATTTTTGAAATTTTCCAGTCAAGACCAAAAATTGCAAATTTTTCCAGTCAAGACCAAAAATTGCGAATTTTTCCAGTCAAGACCGAAAATTATAAAATTTTATATTTCTGTCTTTGAGAAGCTCTAAAATCACATTATTAAAAAATACAAATTTTTAAAACGAAAATTAAAAAATCGGTTCTAACAAGAATTTTTTTAATTTTCCAGTCAAGACCGAAAATTATAAAATTTTGTACTTTTATGTTTCTAAGAAGCTCTAAAATCACATTATTAAAAAAAATACAAATTCCTAATCTTGTCGAAAAATCCGAATCGAACCAAAGACAATTTTTACAATTTAAAAAACATGTCCGAAAAATGTTTTTAAATTCCATTATTTTTAAATTTTTTTCGAGAAAAGTTTTATTTTAAAAAATTCAAAAAAAGAATTAATTTTACAAATTTTTATAAAATAAATTTTTAAAATTAAAAAAATTCCAAAAAAGTTAATTTTAATTTTTTTATAAATTTTAAAAAAGTTAATTTTTAATTTTTTTAGTTTTAAAAAAAATTTTTAGTTTTTTTGATTCTAAAAATATTAACTTTATTAATTTTTATATTTTATATTTTTTAGAAAAATTTTTAGTTTTTTTAATTCTAAAAATATTAAATTTATTAATTTTTATATTTTATATTTTTTTAAAAAATTTTTAGTTTTTTTAATTCTAAAAATATTAAATTTATTAATTTTCATATTTTATATTTTTTAGAAAAATTTTTAGTTTTTTTGAAAACGACAATGATCCAGGAAGAACAAAGAGCAGTCAAAACAGTGATCTATCTCGTGAACCATTATTGTTATCCGGGGCTCCAGAAGCAATAAAAGCATGGAGAAAAAACTACAAACATCTTTGCAAAAATAAATTATCAATCGTAAAATTATAAAAAGCGGAAATAAAAATTGTTGGAAAATCTTTGAATTTTTAAAGATTCTAGAAATGGAATAAAAATAATCAACGGTTTCTGAATTTTAAAATTTTTAAAGATTACTGTAGAATTTTAGAATTTTAGATATTTTTGAAATTTTTATTAAATTCCAAAAAGTTTCTGAGTTTTTTAAAAATTTCAAAGATTACTGTAGAATTTTGGAAAGTTTTGGAATTTCAAATATTTTTGAAATTTCTATTGAATTCCAAAAAGTTTCTGAGTTTTTAAAATTTTTAAAGATTACTGTAGAATTTTGGAAAATTTTAGAATTTCAGATATTTTTAAAATTTTTATTGAATTCCAAAAAGCTTCTAAATTTTGAAAAATTTTAAAGATTACTATAGAATTTTAGAATTTCAGATATTTTTGAAATTTTTATTAAATTTGGAAAGATTTCTGAATTTTTGAAAAATTTTAAAGATTACTGTAGAATTTTGGGAAGTTTTAGAATTTCAAATATTTTTAAAATTTCTATTGAATTCCAAAAAGCTTCTAAATTTTGAAAAATTTCAAAGATTACTGTAGAATTTTAGAATTTTAGATATTTTTGAAATTTTTATTAAATTTTTAAAGATTACTGTAGAATTTTGGAAAGTTTTAGAATTTCAAATATTTTTGAAATTTTTATTGAATTCCAAAAAGCTTCTAAATTTTGAAAAATTTTAAAGATTACTGTAGAATTTTAGAATTTCAGATATTTTTGAAATTTTTATTAAATTCCAAAAAGTTTCTGAGTTTTTAAAAATTTCAAAGATTACTGTAGAATTTTGGAAAGTTCTAAAATTTCAGATTTCAGATAATTTTATAATTTCCATGGAATTCTGGAAAATTTCTTAACTGATTATGGGATTCTGGCAGGCTTCTGAACACCTCGAGAATTTCTAGAAGTTACTGTAGAATTTTAGAAAGTTGTAAAACCTCAGATTTCGAGTATTTTCAAAATTTCTACTGCATTTTGAAAAATTCCACGGATGTTTAGAAACCTCCAGAATCAGCTACTAGATTCTAAAAAACTTAAAAAATTTAAAAATTTAAAAAAAATTCAATTTTTAAAAAAATCCAAAAATTTTTAAAACAATTCAATTTTAAAAAAATTAAGAAATTTTAATTTTAAAAAATTCAAAAATTTTTAAAACAATTCAATTTTAAAAAAATTAAGAAATTTTAATTTTAAAAAATTAAGAAATTTCAATTTTAAAAAAATTCAGCGCCCTCAATTGAAATCAGAAATGCTCCAAAAACCTTTACTACTTTTTTTAAAGAAAAAAATCTAAAAAGAAATTAGA
Organism: Halicephalobus mephisto; assembly: GCA_009193035.1. NCBI lineage: Eukaryota > Metazoa > Nematoda > Chromadorea > Rhabditida > Panagrolaimidae > Halicephalobus > Halicephalobus mephisto. Next base: position 34,197 of record SWDT01000114.1, on the reverse strand, counting down.
TACTTTTTCTTTTAAAATATATTTGAAAAAGATAATCCGGATAATGTTCAATGTTGCTATATAAGGACCACAATCAATTATATAATTTTGCACAATTAACAAATTTTCAAAATTTAATTTTTAAAAAACTTAAAAAATAAAAAATTTCAGAAAATTCTCGAAATTTTAAATTACAGTAATTTAAAAAATTTAAAAATCGAAAAATTAAAAAAATTAAAGAAATTTTAAAAATTTAAAATCATAAAATTAAAAAATTAAAAAATAGAAAAATTTTGAAAGATTTAAAAAAATTTAAAAATCGAAAAATAGAAAAATAGAAAAATTTTGAAAAATTTAAAAATCGAAAAATTAAAAAAATTAAAAATCATAAAATTAAAAAATTAAAGAATTTTAAAAATTGAAAATTTTGAAGAATTTTAAAAATCGAAAAATTTAAAAATTAAAGAATTTTAAAAATTGAAAATTTTGAAGAATTTTAAAAATTGAAAATTTAAAATTAATCCGGTTTTATTTCACGTGATTATGGATGCAGATAGATCAAAGCCAAATAAACCTGGAAGAACCAGTGGCTTCCAAAAATCGTGAGAAAGAAAAAATCGATTAAATGCGCAATCCAAAAATTTCTGCGAGGGATGAAAAGCGAACTGCCTTAGGCGGATCTTTTCTAAAGTCGGACAGTCCTGACCGACTCTCGCTAAAATGATGAAAACAAAAATCCTTGTGTAATGTTTCAAGTACATGTGGTAAATTTATCGATAATTTTAAATTTTTTCATTATCAATTGCCGTCGCCGAAGGCATTTTTTCTTTGTCGAATTGTGTACCTGTTTATTTGAACGCAGATTTTTACAGTATTGGTCCCGAGGGGAAAGCCCAGATATCGAGGAAGTCGAAAGTGAAAAAGAATAGTAGAAAAAAAAGAAGCCTAAATAAATACATATTTCGCACTCATGTAAATGAGGAAAAATTGGAAAAAAGAAGTCCTGCAACGAAAAGAAGAAGAGAGAGGACCAAATAAATACGTTTCGCACTTCTGTAAAAGAGGAAAAATTGGAAAAGAGAGGTCTTACAACGAAAAGAAGAGAGAGAGAGGACCAAATAAATACATTTCGCATTCGTGTAAAAGAGGAAAATTTGGGAAAAAGAGGTCCCGCAACGAAAAAAAGAAAGAGAACCAAATAAATACGTTTCGCGTTTGTGTAAAAGAGGAAAATTTGGGAAAGAGAGGTCCCGCAACGAAAGGAAGAAAGCGTGAGCGAGGAAGCTTCCAAGTTTTTGTTTTTTATCATTTTTAAAAGTTATTATTTTTTAACTGTTTATTTCTTGCAAAACTCAATATGTGGTCTCGGCTAATGAGAACGAAAGCAAAAACTTCGTAATTCTCTTCACATTGAGGACTAACAAGAAGTTTACGATTTTGCACTGACAGAAAATAGTGGATTTCGTAATAGTTGTTAATGATTTTGTATCTCGTGCCCTTCTGGTTTAATAATTAAATTTCTACTTATTTCCCATCTCCACGTGGATCAGAAGCCCCTATCTATGATTTAACAGTTTTTATTTTTTAAGGAATCTAAAAAGATGAATCGACTGAAAACCGTTGGGAGTGGTCTGGCTTGTCCGGACGAACCTGAACTGATGGAACATTCCAGAGGGGTTATTTCGGAACTAGGGGTTAAGATCACGAGTAGCTTCTGGAGCATTTGTTATTTGTTATCAATTGAAAAGTGGTCTAGATTGGTCAGATATCTAGAAAGATCACCTATGGGCATTCTATAAAAAAGTCATCCCGTACCAAAGATAAAAATCAAAAGGAATTTAAGAGCTATTTGTTACGCAATATTATTTTCAATACAGTAATCTAATAAATTCATACATCTAAAAAGATCAATTTTAGATTTAAAAAAATTAATTTCGTAATAAAAATAAAAATCAAAAAACTAAAAACGTGCTATCTGCTATTATTTTCAATACAGTAATCTAATAAAGTCAGACATCTAAAAACATCAATTTTGGATTTAAAAAAAACTAATTTCGTAATGAAGATAAAAATCGAAAAAAACTAAAAACATGCTATCTGCCATTATTTTTAGTACAGTAATCTAATAAATTCATACATCTAAAAAGATCAATTTTGGATTTAAAAAAATTAATTTCGTAATAAAAATAAAAATCAAAAAACTAAAAACGTGCTATTTGCTATTATTTTCAATACAGTAATCTAATATAGTCATACATCTAGAAAGATCAACTGGATTTTAAAAAAGTCATCCCGTAGCAAAGATAAAGGTCGGAAGGAATTTAAGAGCTATTTGTTATGCAATATTATTTTTAGTACAGTAACCTAGCATGATGAAATATCTAGAAAGATCAACTTTGAACTTTTTAAAAAAATTGATTTCGTAACCACAGATTAAGATCATAAGTACTTTCAAAAGTATTTTTCACTATAGTGAAATGATCCAACTTGATTATGCATCCAGAAAAGTCAACCAAAATAAGATCTAAAATTCTTAAAAACTAATTTCATATCTAGGCGCCAAAACTAAAGAACTTTTAGAAATTTTCAAAAATGTTTTTTATTAATTATAAAAAAATAATTTACAAAAATATCCAGAAAATCCAAATTAGATAAGATCTAAAATCCTTAAAAACTGATTTCATATCTAAGCGTCAAAACTAAAGAACTTTTAAAAGATATTTTTTATTAATTATAAAAAAATAATTTACAAAAATATCCAGAAAATCCAAATTAGATAAGATCTAAAATCCTTAAAAACTGATTTCATATCTAGGCGCCAAAACTAAAGAACTTTTAGAAATTTTCGAAAATATTTTTTTAATTATAAAAATAATTTACAAAAATATCCAGAAAAGTCAAATTAGATAAGATCTAAAATCCTTAAAAACTGATTTCATAACTAGGCGCCAAAACTAAAAAACTTCTAAAAGCTTCAGGAATGTTTTTTTCTGTTTGTTTTTTGTTCCTATTAATGTTATGACTTAAAATAAGTGTCTGATAATCTAAAAGCTTTATTTTCAACCATCTTCTATAATACCCGAATCCACAACAAAACAGAAGCAGTTTTGTGTGAAAAATACCGAAAAAATAATTTTAAAAAAAATATTTCAAAAATTCAGAAAAACGGACTTCAATATTGTCCTTGTTCTGGCCGTTTTAAACAAAGAAAAAAATGGAATGTTGGTTAACCTTTTTAAATGGCTTTTTAGATCGAAAAAACGATGTGGTGACTGGCACTGACTTTGGATCAGAAAAACCGAAAAAAAATAAAAATTTATAAATAAATATAAACCACGAAAATTAATAAATAAATATAAATCAAAAAAAAATTAATAAATAAATATAAATCAAAAAAAATTAATAAATATATATAAATCAAAAAAATTTATAAATATATATAAATCAAAAAAATTTATAAATATATATAAATCAAAAAAATTAATAAATAAATGTAAATCAAAAAAATTTATAAATAATTATAAATCAAAAAAATTAATAAATAAATATAAATCAAAAAAATTAATAAATAAATATAAACCACAAAAATTAACTAATTCGAAATTTAAAAATCAAATTTAGAATTTTTGAAATAATATTTAAAAAATTATGAGATTCTTAAAAATTTTAGGATTTTAGATTAGATTCTGGAAGGTTTGAGAATCTCACATAATTTCATGGAGATTTTTTAGAATTTCGTAGAAATTGTTAGAAATCTCCAGAATTTTGTGGTTTCCGAAGTTCCGTAAAATTTTCTGAAATTCTGTAGAATTTTGTAAAGTTTCTAAAATTCTGTAAAATTCTCCAAAATTCTGTAGAATCTTCCAAAATTTTGCAAACTTTTTCAAAATTTTTAGAATATTCCAGAATTCTGTAAAATCTTCCGAAATTCTTAGAATCTTTCGAAATTTTGTAAACTTTTTCAAAATTCTTAAAATCTTCCGAAATTCTTATATCTACCAAAATTCTGTAAACTTTTTCAAAATTCTTAAAATCTTCCGAAATTCTTATAATCTACCAAAATTTTGTAAACTTTTTTAAAATTCTTAAAATCTTCCAAAATTCTGTAGAGAATTTATAAACTTTTCAAAATTTTATTTAACCTTTTGAAAACTTTTAGAATTTTGAAAATAGTTTTTGAATATTCTAGAACCTCATAGGAACTTTTGAAACTTCCTTGAATTCTGTAGGAATTTCCAGAATCCAGTGGAAGATTATGAAGTCTTCCAGAAAATTCCTAGAATATTTTCAAACATTTAAAACCAAAAATTCACTTTAATTTAATTTCATAAAAACTTTTTTTTGAATTTTAATAATATTAATAATTTCCGAATTTTAATAATATTAATAATTTTCGAATTTTTATAATATTAATAATTTTCAAATTCTAATAATATTAATAATTTTCGAATTTTTATAATATTAATAATGTCCGAATTTTAATAATATTAATAATATTAATAATTTTCGAGATTTAATAATATTAATAATTTTCAAATTCTAATAATATTAATAATTTCCGAATTTTTATAATATTAATAATTTTCGAATTAACAAAAGTGAAAAAACGAAAATTTCAAAAATAAAAAAACCATAAAAATCAATTATGCGATAAATCTGGTTTTCTTCGACAGTCATAAACCACCATGTATCTGTTTTATTTCTTGTTCTGTAATCCCGAAAGCTTGATCCTCATCGAAGGAACCAAATCTTTGTTCAAAAACCAGAAATTGACAACTTTGCAAAGTTAGGACAAAAATTTTTTGTTTTTTATAATTTTGCAAATCATTTAGTAACCAAAATTCTGTCATTTCTAAAAGTCTCCAAATTACAGTATATCAGGAAATACTATGTTTTGATATATAAAACTGATTCGAAATTACGGGATTAGGAAATTTTAACAACGAAAAAAATGAATTTGTTTTATTTTTTAAAATTTCTAAATATATTTTCAAAAAACTAATTAGATAGTTATAATTATTACAAAATGTACTTCTGATTGACAAAAACAATTATCAAAGTTTATCAAATTAAAGTTTAAAAAAAAGTTGTTCAAAAATAACAGCTCGAAAGTTCATAGGTCAAAAAGCAAATTTGTTTCATTTTTTGATATTTTTAGTTATCTTTTCAAAAAACTAATTAGATAGTTATAATTATTACAAAATGTACTTCTGATTAGTAAAACATTATTAGAATAAGTAAAAATAGAAAAGAAAACAAACGCTTCGAAAATAATGGATCGAAAATTTACGAATCAAAATACCGAATTCGCTTAATTTTTTTCTTATTTCTAAATAGACTTTCGAAAAACTAATTAGATAGTTATAATTATTACAAAATGTACTTCTGATTAGTAAAAAATTATTATCAAAATTGAGTAAGTTAAAGTACAAAACGGTGAATTTGAAAAAAGTTAACTGAAAATTCACGGACCAATGTAACGAATTTGCTTCATTTTTTTCTTGTTTCCGATCATGGTTTCAAAAAACCAATTACGTAATTGTGATCAGCAGAAAAACACTTAATAAGAAAAATATCTATTAAAGTTGATCAAATCAAAATAAAAAATAAATGTTTTGAAAGTAGTTTGTTGAAAGTTCATCAATTAAAAAATCAAATTCGTTTTATTTTTTCATTTTTCTAATGTTTTGTTTTAAAATCCAATGACGTAACTGTAATCTCGAAGAAAAATACTTCTAATTAAAAAAGGAATTATCAAAATTGAGCAAATAATCAGAAATACGAAAAAAATGAAGTTAATCAACTTAGTTAAGTTAGTTTTCCGTAAACTTTTTTCAACATACTTGTTTTTTTGCTTCAGGTTTATCAATTTTCATAATTATTTTTCTAATTAGGAGTATATGTTCTATAGATTACAACTACTTAGTTAGGTGTTTGAGCAAATAATCAGAAATACGAAAAAAATGAAGTTAATCAACTTAGTTAAGTTAGTTTTCCATAAACTTTTTTCAACATACTTGTTTTTTTGCTTTAGGTTTATCAATTTTCATAATTATTTTTCTAATTAGGAGTATATGTTCTATAGATTGTAACTACTTAGTTAGGTGTTTGAGCAAATGATGATAAACACGAGAAAAATGAAGTTAATCAACTTAGTTGTTAAGTTAGTTTTTGTAAACTTTTTTCAACATACTTGTTTTTTTGCTTTAGGTTTATCAATTTTCATAATTATTTTTCTCATTAGGAGTATATGTTCTATAGATTACAACTACTTAGTTAGGTGTTTGAGCAAATGATGATAAACACGAAAAAAATGAAGTTAATCAACTTAGTTGTTAAGTTAGTTTTTGTAAACTTTTTTCAACATGTTTTTTGCCTGAGGTTTATCAATTTTAATATTAGGAGTATATATTCTACAGATTACAACCACTTAATTACGTGTTTGATAAACCTGAAGCAAAAAAACAAGTATGTTGAAAAAAGTTTACGGAAAACTAACTTAACTAAGTTGATTAACTTCATTTTTTTTCGTATTTATCATCATTTGCTCAAACACCTAACTAAGTAGTTGTAATCTATAGAACATATACTCCTAATTAGAAAAAATAATTATTAAAATTGGTTAAATTAAAGTACAAACCGAACGCTTTGAAAATAATTTACGGACTTTCTGCAAATGAAATCACTTCCGCTTTGTCGATAAGTGATAAAAATCTATTTTTTATTTGATTTTTTCATTCCAGAACAACCTTCAGCGACAATTAAATACGAATTTCGAATAATTATGCCATAGTTTACAAAATGAATCCTAGTTTGTTTCAAAAAATCAGTTTAACACTTAAATAATAATAGGATACGGTATTTGTGTCATATAGATTCGATCCTTAGAGTCAAAATTTGCATAAAAATTAAGCAAAAAAATCATTTAATAAATCAACGTCAAAAATCAGTTTTGTTTTTAGAACAATATTGTATATTAATAGTGTCCCTAAAAACGTGTATAAAAAATTAAATTTTTTTAAAGATGATTTTTCAAACAAAAGGAGCTGTCGTCAAAGTGTTAATACAGGATGATTTTTAAAAACTTCTTAGATACTGTATTACTTTATTGTAGACAAATTATTTAAATACTGTATTATCGTATATTCTAGTTTAACACTTAAATAATAATAGGATACGGTGTTTGTGTCATGCAGATTCAATCCTTAGAGTCAAAATTTGCATAAAAATTAAGTAAAAAATCATTTAATAAATCAACGTCAAAAATTATTTTTGTTTTTAGAACAATATTATATATTAATAGTGTCCCTAAAAACGTGTATAAAAAATTAAATTTTTTTAAAGATGATTTTTCGAACAAAAGGAGCTGTCGTCAAAGTGTTAATTCAATTTTAACGATTGATATATGAAATTTTACATTTAATTTTTCCAGAAAATTATCCACCAATAATTTCACAAATATTCAATAAGTTAAAAAATTAACTAAGATTTAATTCAAAATTAAATTAATGCACAATTTAGGAATTTTTATATTTTTTCATTTTAGAAAAACCAAAAATTAAACACAAATCTCCAATTTCCGTTTCGAAATCCACAACACGTGCTTTGCTTGTTTCAAATTTTCGGTTTTGTTTAATGTAACTTCTTCCTAAGACACTTAAGAAGGGATTTGAGGATTCAACGAGGTCACGGACTCGATGGATTTCTTTGATTTTCATAATACACGGAAAACAAACAATTATGAAATTGAAAAAGGAAGAAACCAATCTTCATTTTTCATCTAAATGTTCATAGTAATTACTTTGTAACAACTAATTACGGTAAATCTAACTATCGGGTTGACTACAGTATGCCGACGTCGACGAACTTTGATTTTTTTTTCTTTTTTTTTTTGGATTAAGTAAATATGGCGTTGATCGTAGCTGAATTGACCTTAGTGGTCGTAGAATTATAAAAATTTGAAATGAAACTTCTCAGAGTCCTAAATTTCAGAAATTTATTCGATTCTGAATGATTTTGAAAATTTCAGATTCCAAAAAATTTTTATTAAATTTTTAGAATTTCTAGAATCTTCTATATTTTTATAAACTTCTATAAAATTCTACAGTATTCTAAAAATTTCTATTGAATTTCTAAAATTTTTCATATTTTTATAAACTTCTGAGCTTCTACAGTATTCTAAAAATTTCTATTAATTTTTAGAATTTCCAAAATTTTTCATATTTTTTATAAACTTTCAAAAATTTCAAGATTTCAAAAAATTTCGAAATCTACTAAATTTTTAGAATTTCCAGAATCTTCCGTTGGATTCTGAAATATTATATTTAAAAAATAAAAAATCCCAAAAAAAAAATAATTTTTTCTTGATGTTTGAACTTCTGATTCATCTGAGATTTTATAAATCCCAAATGAAACAGAAATAACCATAAAACCTACGATTACAGTAACCCAACAAAGAACACCAATTATGAATCATATTTTTTAACATTTTTCACAAAATTATTTAAAAAATTAAAAAAATTAAAAAATTAGAAAATTTATCTAAATTAATCTTCATTTTTGGAATATCCGATTTTATAAAAAATAAAAAATCTGTATAATTTTTGAAATTTAATAAAAATTTTAAAATTTCTAAATTCTGGAATTCTGAAAATTTTTAAAAATTTGTTTTTTATTTTTTTAAATAAACTGAATTTGTTGAAATTTTATAGTTTTTAGAATTTTTTAGAAACTTCTGAAACCATTTGAATTCAAAAATTTATTTTTTTTTAAATTTTTTAGATTTTTTTATTTTTTAAATTTTTTTATTTTTAAATTTTTTAAATTTTTATGTTCTTTATTTTTTAATTTTATTTTTTTAAATAAATTTATATCGAAAAAGTGGTCGAAAATCTGACAGAATATCTTCAAAGAAATGTTTCACACTTGTTGTCGAAGGATAATTATCCCTGGATCCACGACTAATTATCCGGATGAATTGCAATTTTATTTTTTACAGTGGCTTCTTATAGCTGTTCTCCAGAAACAGCCTTGGCCCTGTTTCAGGACCTTCGAAAAAATCATAATTATTTTTTTTTGACCGCGAAATGTCCGTTTTTAGATAATCTTCGATAAAATTTATTTTTTACGATTTTCGAAAATTAATTATAATTTTTCAGAAAATTTCGGAATATTTCGAAATTTCATCGAAAAACTGAATTTAAAAAAAATTTTGAATATTTTAAAAAAATTATTAAAGTTTTTCAAAATTCTCCAAAATTCCAAAATTTCGAAGAATTTTGTGAAATTTTTTTGAATTATTCTAAATTTCGAAATTTTATAAAATTTTTAAAAAATTTGAATATTTAAAAAATTATTAAAGTTTTTTAAAATTTTGAAGAATTTTTTTGAATTATTTTAAATTTCGAAATTTTATAAAAAATTTGAATTTTTAAAAAAATTATTAAAGTTTTTTAAAATTTTGAAGAATTTTTTTGAATTATTTTAAATTTTGAAATTTTATAAAATTTTTTAAAAATTTGAATATTTAAAAAAATTATTAAATTTTTCAAAATGAACTTCTGAACTTTCATTTTTGAATATTTTAAAAAATTCCGGAAGTCTGTTCTGAGACAATTTTCTAACAAAATTTTTTCATTTCTGAAATGTGAACTTGACTTCTCAAGGCCAAAACACAAATTTGTTTTATTTTTTATATAAAAATGAATTTAATCGGCTGTACGACCCTTTTTGTCTCAATTTTGTAAGAATAATTTTTTTATTTTAAAATTAAATTTTGGTAATTTCGAATTAAATGAAAATAATCGAAAAAATTTAAAAATTTAAATAAAAAAAGATTATACAGTAGTTAATTTCGATTTTATAAAATTATTTTTATTTTTTTTAAACAATTTTTTTATTTTTAAAGTAATTAAAAGATTTAATTAAATAATAAATTTAAAAAATAGATTATACGGTAGTTGGTTTCTGATTTTGTAAAATTACTTTTATTTTTAAAATTTTTTTTAAGTAATTTAAAAATTTAAGTAATAAAAAAAATTAAAAAATAGATTATACAGTAGTTAATTTTCGATTTTGTAAAATTACTTTTATTTTTAAAATTTTTTTTAAGTAATTTAAAAATTTAAATAACTTAAAAAAAATTAAAAAATAGATTATACAGTAGTTAATTTTCGATTTTGTAAAATTACTTTTATTTTTAAAATTTTTTAAGTAATTTAAAAATTTAAATAATTTTAAAAAATTAAAGAAGTATATTATACAGTAGTTAATTTTCGATTTTGTGAAATTACTTTTATTTTTAAAATTCTAAAAATTTTTTAAGTAATTTAAAAATTTAAATAATTTAAAAAAATTTTGAAATAAACAAGAACCTCAAGGGAGGAACTACCCCAAGGAAAGTTGTTATTCACTTTGTTTAATCGAGCTTCGAAAATTAAAAATGAACTATTTTGACCGAGTGATTTTCGACGAAAGTGATCCTTTCATCGTCCGTGACCGTAACGGATTTGAACACCCTCAATGAAGATATTTTTCGTTGAAAATTAAAATTATTTTTATTTAATAAATAATGTTTGATTTCGTTGAGGGAGTTGAGTGGCCTTCATGTTTGTCTCCGATCGGCCAGGAAGTCCTCCGAGAAAAATGGAAAAAAGGACAAACAATAATTTCTTGTTTCTTTTGAGTTTCTTTCAATCGAGCGAGTCTCAACGAGCCAATTGCCTTCTTGACCTTTAGATCCAATTGGAAATTTTTCAGGTGAAACTGTTCCAAATGAACGATTAAAGATTTAACATGGTCAAAAAATTTTTTCATTAATTTCTTGATCCATTTCATCCAGAAAATGAAAAAGATGAATCTCATCTCGATCACTGAAATTTTTAGTTTCTTATTTTTGGTGAGTTTTTTTAAATTAAAAATAATTAAAAAAAAATTAAAAAAGAATTTAAATTAAAAAAATTTAAAAATAATTTAAATTAAAAATAATTTAAAAAAATTAAAAAAGAATTTTAAATAAAAAAATTTTGAAATAATTTAAATTAAAAATAATTAAAATAAAAATTAAAAAATAATTTTAAATAAAAAAATTTTGAAATAAAAATTTAAAAATAATTTTAAAATTAAAAAAATTTTAAAATTTAAATTTTTTAATTACTGTATATTACATAATTTTTTGGAAGTTTTTGGGACTTGTTAGATATATTTAAAATGTGAAAAAAGTTGAAGAATATTAAATTTCGTAATTTCTGGTCTCGACTGAAAAGGTCTGGAATTTCTTGTCAGGACCAGTTTTTTATTTTTATATGTAAAATTTTTATTTTTACAATATTTTAATTTTTGGACTTTTTTTAAAGCTTATAAATACTAATTTTTATAAATTTTGATCCTAAGTGGAGAATTTCGAAAATTCTTTTCAAGATCATTTTTTTAATTTTTACAATATTTTAATTTTTGGAATTTTTTAAAGCTTATAAATACTAATTTTTATAAATTTTGGTTCTAAATGGAGAATTTTGAAAATTCTTTTTAAACTTTTGTTACAAAATTTCTATTTTTACAATATTATGCTATTTATAAACAATTATATAACACTTGAAATTCATTATTTGTTTTCAATTTTTGTTTATTTAACCCAGAAATTGCTATAATTTTGTTTGATCGTCCCAGATTCCGTGACGTTGACCTTTGGTTAAAAATTCGATTTTGTTCAATAAAAAAAATTTAAATTATTATAGTCCTATTTTGGCCAAGGTCGATCATAGTCAATTTGACCTAGAAGTTGATTTTAAAACAAGGTTATTTCGTCATTTGGTCTCTTTTGTATGATTCAAAAAAGGCCACAGTAATTACCAATCGGAAAGACTGGCCACGCAACGAAATAAATTAATTCTTCGGTTTTTTCGTGCTGAGACACTTGTGTCCCAGATATTTATATCTTAATTTTGGAATTATACCAGAGTAAAAAATACTTATAATACTGTAATCAAACCCGTAGATTCTTAATCTGGAATCAGAATCAGAAGTTGACCTTGGGAATTTTGGATTCAGAATCTACAGGTTCGAGTATTTATTTCTAAGTACTTTTTGATCAAATTTAAGAATATCTGAAATTGATTATGACATTGATTTCTTAGATATCAGTGTCGCAGATATTTATATCTTAATTTTGGAATTATACCTGAGTAAAAAATACTTATAATACTGTAATCAAACCCGTAGATTCTTAATCTGGAATCAGAATCAACATTATACCTCCAGAATCCAGAATTCTGACTTCAGATTCAGAATCTACAGATTCGAGTACTTTATTCTAAGTACTTTTTGATCAAATTTAAAGATATCTGAAATTAATGATGACACTGATTTTTTAGACACTTTTTTTCTAGGAATTTATATCTTACTCCTACTATTATACTTGAACAAAAAACACTTATAATAACGCAATCAAACCCGTAGATTCTGAATCTGGAATCAGAACTAATATTCAACCTTCAGAATCCAGGATTCTGGAGACTAATCCTCGATTCTAAGAACATTTAAAATTTTATAAAAAGTAAAAATTTGCCTTGGATGGGTTTTAAAACTCTAAACATAAAATTATTTTAAATAGTTTTTAATTTTTGAATTTAAGTTGTAAAAATTGGAAAATAAATATTCGGGACACAAATGTTGCATAACTGATTTTTTAGGTCTTAGTTGGATCCGGTCTCGGAGCGGAAATCGACAACAGGGTCACAGGTAGGGTTACTGTAGCTGAGAAGTATTTAAAAGTTTTTAGGTACGCCGATTGTCGAATGTGAAAGGGACTTCATCAAGGTTACTGTACCTACTCTGAAGCCCTTCCAAGGGAAAATCTACGTCAAAGGAGAGTACAGTAATGAACAATGTGTCAGGAATTACGCTTCTGGGAACTCTAAACCTTCTCAAAAAAGACCTACAGTATCCAACCATCCGGACAACTTTGACGATTTCAGAAATCCGAAAAAAAACAATTTCAAAAATTCGGAAAAAGGACCTTCTGGAGACCTTTTTGTCCAGACAAGAAACGGAGGATTCGAACGAGTGCCTTCAGAATCCAAATCGAAAGTCAAAAACGAGAGACTTCAGAAGGCGAACTTCAGAAATGGACATGATTCATTTTTGAAAACCGTCGTTGGGAAAAAAGAAAAATTTTCGAACAAAGTGTTCCCCGACGAAAACGGCGAATGTCCGTTGGTGTGTCCTCCTTGTGGGAAGTGCTCAGATTCCTTCAACGACCCCTCTGGCCTTCATGTGGACGACAGTGATCTTCTGATTTTGACCCCTCGGAGACAGAGGAGAGAATCGAATTCTGAAGCTAGTTTGGAAGTCAGACTCGGGACTTGCAACGCCAGAAGAGACAGGACCGTGAATCCCCCTGGAATCCATGTTTCTTTCACCGTTGTCGTCAGTTTTCATGAAAATTTCATAACTAAAATCGACAGGGCTTACCAGATATCGTGTTCTTACGAGGAATTCGACAGAAGCGTCACGACGCAGATCGACGTCAGTCCGCCCCCGGAGACGGACCTCGAGGGCCAGATAGACCCCCCCAGATGCGAATACAGAATCACTTCGCCCTCAGGAAAATCCATAAATAACGTCCTCGTGGGCGAGACCATCCAGCACACTTGGATCTGCACTTCCGGAAACGACCGCGGAAAACTCAACGAAGCATACGGTATCCTCGTCCACAACTGCTTCGTCGACGACGGAAAAAAAAACAAAGTCAAAATAATCGACGATGTTGGATGTTCTATTTATCCTGAAATCTTCGGCACTCCAGAGTACTCCACGGATTCCGTCTCTGCCAGCATCAAGAACCTCGTCGTCAAGTTTCCCGATCAGAATTCCGTCGATTATCAATGTTCAATCCATACTTGCGTCCGAGCTGAAGGCCACTGTGACGGCATTACTGTAGGTTTACGTGATTTTACTTCAACTAAAAAATTTTTTTGTAATTTTTCTATTTTTTTAAAAATTTTTTTCGAAATTATTCTATTTTTATTTAAATTTTTGAAATTTTTCGAATTTAAAAAAAAATTTTTTGTAATTTTTCTATTTTTATTTAAAAATTTTTGTAATTTTTCTATTTTTTTTAAAAAATTTTTTCGAATTTTTCTATTTTTTTAAATTTTCTTTTTAGCCCCCTAATTGTGGAGCTAATCGACGTCGTCGGCATCTGGAGCCAACTTGGCCAGGAAACGCTACTTTGCAGCCGGAAGAATGGAAACTTCATGCTCAGAAGCTTACCGTAATCGATATCGACAACAACATTTCAGAGAAGGACATTCAGAAGCTCTTCACTGCTACGGCCGCTGCTCAGACTTCTGAATCCCCGATTGCTATTGATGAATTTTGTGTTTCTGTTTTGGGATTCGGGGTCATCGTGGCTTCTTCTACTTTCTTGTTTACAGTAGCCTTGACGGTCCTCACGGGCCTTTTCTGCCTGAGGAAATCCAAATCGCTTCTCCAAATCTGAACTGCCGGTCTCGACGAAAAATCGATCATACTGTAATATTCACCGACTCCTCAATTGTTATTTTAGAATTTTTTAAATTTATAAATAATTAAAGAAATAAATTTTCAAAAGATACTGTATTGATGAATTTTCGGAAATTTATGAATAATTTTATACATAATTGTTAATTTTCGAAAACGAACAGAATTTTGTGTTTCATGTGACCGTAATCCAGAAAGTTAAAAATTTATGAAAATATATTTTTTTAAATTGAAAAACAACTGCAACACAAAACAAAAATCACAGATTACGGTAGTCTCCATAGAATTAAAAATATTCGTGTCGGGACAAATTTGTAAGAAGTTTTTTTATAACTTTTACAATATATAACTGATTTCGAAATAAGCATCAAAAAAAATAAAAATTGTTATTTTCGTTTTTAGAAAACTCCAAAAATTTGTGTCGGGATCATTTCGAAATAATATTAATTCCAATTTTTTACAAAACTACAATTGATTATGAAATCATATAAGATTACGAAATAATCATTATATAAAACTAAACTTGTTATTTTCGTTTTTAGAAAACTTCAAAAATTCGTGTCGGGACAATTTTATAAAAATTTTCATATATAACTTTTACAATATATGACCAATTTCGAAATAATCATTACACAAAACTAAATTTGTTATTTTCGTTTCTAGAAAACTCCGAAAATTCGTGTCGGGAAAACTTTGAAATAATATTAATTCCAATTTTTTATAAAACTACAATTAATTATGAAATCATATAAGATTACGAAATAATCTTTACACAGAACTAAATTTGTTATTTTCGTTTTTAGGAAATTCCAAAAATTCGTGTCGGGACAACTTTGTAAAAAGTTTTTTATATAACTTTTACAATATATGACCAATTTCGAAATAATCTTTACAGAAAACTAAATTTGTTATTTTCGTTTTTAGAAAACTTCAAAAATTCGTGTCGGGATCATTTCGCAACAATGTTTATTCAGGATTTGTCGAATAATATTATTTTTAATTGTTCACTGGGTTTTTCGAACATGGATTTCATATGTGAGTTCTCCTTGCATCTCGGCGACGTTGAAGAGGGTCATGACGGCCAAGCTGTCGTCCTCTATCCTGCCTGCCGTTTCCATCACCGGAAGGAAACACAGTAATTGCGATATTCTGTTGCAAATTTGTTCGTGAGTCCAGTTTGGAAATTTGTCGGTAATCGTCTGAATGAGGATATTACGGTAGAAATTTCTAGCTTGTTTGATGATGATTTTTCCCTTAGGGGAAAGAGTGGAAACTGAAATTTAATTTATCAGTGTTAGATCGGGCATTCCATCCTTAGTGGAGAAACGCTCGGTCTCAAACGGATTTCTTTAGAACTGACAAGGAGTGTTTAGTTTCGAATGGATTCTCATAGAACTGATAAGGAGTGTTTTGCTTCAAACGGATTCTCTCAAAATTGACAAGGAACGCTTGGTTCCAAATGGATTTCTTTAGAACTGATAAGGAGTGTTTAGTCTCAAACGGATTCTCTTAAAATTGACAAGGAACGCTTGGTCCTGAACGGATTTCCTGAGTATCGACAAAGTAACATATCGTTCCTTTTTGGCAAAAATTATGTTTGTTGCATATACCAAATTCAACACAAATTTTGTATTGTGCCTCAGGCATCTGTTAAATGAGCTTTTCTACGATATCTACTTGATCAGTACGCGGATCCTTGGACTGACAAATCCAACAATTGAGATTCTGAATTCTTCTAGAGTCTTATAAGAATTTTCGGAAGATTCCAGAATCCGAAAAAAACTGAAGAATTTTATAATTTTTTAGAAATCTCTAAAATCATCTTAGAAATTTTTCAAAATCCACCAAATTTTCAAATTTCAGAAATTTTTAAAAAGATTTTTATTTTTTAAAGAATAAAATTTTTACTTTTTTTAAATAAGATTTTTAATTTTTTTTAAATTTTTTAAATAAGATTTTTTTTAATTTTTTAAATAAGATTTTTTTAAATTTTTTAAAAAAGATGTTTATTTTCAGAAATCTTACCGGGCATGAAGAAGCAGAGGATCCTCAGGAGGGCGTACTCCTCTTCTCCGATCTTCATTTCCTTGGCCGGGTCGATGAACTCCTCAGTGACCCAATCGCATATTCGCTTCAGAAAAGGATAAATCTCTTTGTCGATTTGTTTTTGTTCTTCTTCATCTCTGGGAAAATAAGTCCCTCCACTGATGGACACCCCATTTGTGTTGTATATCATCGATCTATGACAAATCATCAGCCAAACACAAGGGATCGACCGGGAAATCATCATCTGCAGTTGGTCCTCGTCGCTGAGTTGATGAAGTTCGGGAATGTGACTCGTCCAATCGACGTAATGACTCATTATCCGACACCAGATTTTATGGAGAGCACTTGCCTTCGGGAAGTATCTCCCTGTCCAGTCAATCTGAAATGTTTGAACTTCTTCATCCAAAAAAATTTAATTTTTCAAATATTTTCCAAATTCACATAACTGTATTTTTTGCAACTTCTCATTTAAATAAAAACTTAGAAATATTCAAAAATCAAAATTTAAAAATACTTAAAAATCAAAATTTAAAAATACTTAAAAATAAAAATTTAGAAATATTCAAAATTTTAAATTTTAAAATACTTAAAAATAAAAATTTTAAAATATTTAAAAATCGAAATTTAAAAAATTTAATTCATATATGAAAATTATTTTTTAGGAGCTTTTATCTTCTGGGATTACTGTATCTGAAACGTCCAAAAACTACATTGATAATTAATTTTTAAAGATTCCTGATGGAGTAATTATTTTCGGAATTTATGATTTAATTTCGAAAAAATTTATTTTTATCTTTGTTGAATTGTGTACCTATTTATTTGAACGCAGGTTTTTACAGTATTGGTCCCGAGGGGAAATCCCTGAGGACTAACAAGAGATTTACGATTTCGCACTGGCGGGAAATAAAACAGATTTCGCAATAGTTATTAATTACTTTGTATCTCGTGCCCTCAGGGTTTAATGGGTTACCGTAAGAACTCTATCAGACGAACAGGGTGGAGAAACGTGGATGGAATACGGTCTTTTCCAACAAAATCCCAAGTTTTTATATTTGTGCATAATTTTTCGCAATTTTTTAATTTTTTACGATTTGTAAGATTTGAATTGTTTTCTCTGATGTAAGATTAGAAATTCCCTAAGTTACTGTAAAAACTCCATTTGAAGGGTACTATTTTTAAAAGATCGAAAAATAGACAAGCTGTCCGTTTTTTGGAATTTTACGGTAATTTGCACTTGTTTCCCATCTCGACGTGGACCAGAAGTCCCACCACGATCTAACTAGCTGTAAATCAACCTTTGATCTCCGCGACATCTCCCGGGGCTCTTTGAAGGCCTTCTCCACCGGGACGTTCAAGGAATACAGATGCTCGTTTGAAGTCGCGAAAACGTGATTCCGGTCTGTTTCGAAAAAATCATCAATCAGCCTGAAATCGTACTGTAGGAAATGAACAATTACAGTAATGTTACTTTTCGACAAGAATAAAGTACTTGCTGACGGATCTGAAATCGCTAGGATTGAAAATCGGGATAATCTTGGCCGCCCCTAAGGTCATGTTGTTCGCATCACACTAGAAAAAAAGTCATTTTTGAATACAGTACACCCTCACCAATTGCTTGCTGGCCTTGATTATGAGACTGTGCCAATGGTTAATTTCGTCTTCGAAATCGTCTTTAGTTTCTCGTTTCGAAATCAGCGTTTTCGAAGACTTGACGAGTGCCATCGATGTACTCGTCGATGAACATGGTTCTGATTTTACAGCAATCTCTCTGGATTCAGCTTCTTCTGGAAGTACTTGATTCTGGGGCACTCGATCACTATGTACCACTGTAATTTTTCGATTTTTTTAAATTTCTAAAAAATTCTTACTTAACGGATTCAGTCCGACTTTGAGGCATTTGTCGTAACGACATGCTCGACAGCAATTTCGAAATTCTAAATTCAGATTTTTATTTGAGACACATTTTACGTAATTTTGGGTTTTTTCGACACAGAAATTTAGAATTTAAATTAGAGTAAAAAGTGTAAAATGAGGCATTGGAATCCAGATTCTAAATCTGACAACACAATTGAGAGTTGGCTTTCGGAATTCGAAGATTCTGAAGGCTAACTCCTAGTTCTGACTTCAGATTTGAGTTTTACAGATCTAATTACTCGACCTTCCTTTTTATAAAATTATGAAAGTATTAATTTTCTGTTGTGCCAAGCCTTCATTGAAAAACAACTAAAGTCACATCACACAAAAAAATATAATTTTTAGTTTTGTAACAATTGTGAAATGTAACAAAAATATAAAAATCGTCACATTTTTCATGAAGATTTCACATTTGTGATGGAAATTGTAACTTGATAGTGACGATTTGCATCTGTTACTAAATTAAAAATCACTTTTTTGTATAGAGATTTTGGATAGTGTCTATTTCCAACTCAAATCAGGGCTTTCTAGTCATTATTCAAAAACAGCTTCAATACACAGGAAAATGTAATTTTTAGTTTTGTAACAATTGCGAAATGTAACAAAAATATAAAAATCGTCACATTTTTCATGAATATTTCACATTGGTGACGGAAATTGTAACTTGATAGTGACCATTTGCATCTGTTACTAAATTAAAAATCACTTTTTTGTATAGAGATTTTGGATAGTGTCTATTTCCAACTCAAATCAGGGCTTTCTAGTCATTATTCAAAAACAGCTTCAATACACAGGAAAATGTAATTTTTAGTTTTGTAACAATTGCGAAATGTAACAAAAATATAAAAATCGTCACATTTTTCATGAATATTTAACTTTTGTGACGGAAATTGTAACTTGATAGTGACGATTTGCATCTGTTACTAAATTAAAAGTTTTTTTTTGTGTAATAAAATCGATTTTAAGCAACACATATTTCAGAAAAATTCCCTAATTTCACACATTGCGGATTTTTTAAATTACTTTTGCTTCGACGTCCACGTGAGTTTTAATTTCGTTTCAGATAAAGAAAGATTAATTTCAAAAGGTTTTAAAAAAGAATTAAAACTCTGAAAAATTATTTACATCACAACGACGGCTCTGACATTTTACTTCATTTTCAACGAGTAAATCTTTAGAAAAAGCATTATTTTTACGATCTTTGGTCATTTTTAAAATAAGAAAATTGTCACTTATTGTGATTTTCGATCATTTTATAGAAAAAAATGTTGCATTTATGGCCTTTGATCGTTTTTAAAAGTGTTTTTTGTTATAGTTTGTGATCATTTTTTACAAATGGAAAATGTTTTGTTGCGATCTTTAATCATTTAAAAAAGTAAAAAGTGTTCCCCACTGTAGTTTGGAATCATTTTTAAAAAGTAAAAAGTGTTCTCCACTATAGTTTGGAATCTTTTAAAGAAGTGAAAAGTGTCCTCTACTATAGTTTTTAATCTTTTAAAAAAGTGAAAAGTGTCCTCCACTATAGTTTTTAATCTTTTAAAAAAGTGAAAAGTGTCCTCCACTGTAGTTTGGAATCATTTTTAAAAAACTGAAAACTGTCCTCCACTATAGTTTTTAATCTTTTAAAAAAGCGAAAAGTGTCCTCCACTGTAGTTTTTAATCATCTTCGAAAAGTGAAAAATGTCCTCTACTGTAGTTTTTAATC
The DNA here is from genome assembly GCA_009193035.1 of Halicephalobus mephisto. Lineage (NCBI taxonomy): Eukaryota > Metazoa > Nematoda > Chromadorea > Rhabditida > Panagrolaimidae > Halicephalobus > Halicephalobus mephisto. The sequence continues at coordinate 14,033 of SWDT01000114.1, read as the reverse complement.
ATTTAAAAAGTGAAAAGTGTTCCCTATTATAGTTTGAAACCATTTCTGAAGAGTGAAAGGTGATCTTTTTATTATTTTCAATATTTTTAAAAAGAAAAAAATTTCTGTTGATTTTTCGACCAGCTGTATCATAAAAAGTGTTCTTGATCTGAGATGCCAATTTTTGAATTTCCGAATCGAAATTCAAACCAATTTGAAACTAATTCAAGCTCGAAAATCAGAAATTTCGAAAGTTCGACAATTCTGCTTCTGGTTTTGATTTTTGGTAATTTCTATGATAAAAAAAGATATTCCTTTAATGTTTGTTGGCCATTTTTAGGGTACGAAAAAGGTTCCCCATTATGGTTTTTTAATTATTTTTAAAGGGTGAAAAGTGTTCCCCTGTTGAACTTTTTATCCTTTCTAAAAAGCGAAGTGTTCCCTGTTGTGATTTTTATTATTTCTAAAGGGTGAAAAATGTTCCCCGTTGAAATTATTGTAATTTCCAAGAGATGAAAAGTGTTCCCCGTTGTGATTTTTATTAATTCTAAAGGGGTGAAAAATGTTCCCCGTTGAAATTATTGTAATTTCCAAGAGATGAAAAGTGTTCCCCTGTTGAACTTTTTACCCTTTCTAAAGGGTGAAAAGTGTTCTCCGTTGTGATTTTTGTTATTTTAAAGGAAAATATCTCCCTGATATTTTTACGATTATCAGTACATTAATAATCTTAGACAAGATGTATAAGAAGGAATTTCATAAATCCATTTAATGTGCTAAACCGGAGTAGTTTCAAATTGGGATCTTTTTCAGAACAAAGACGTGCAATATTTACCTTTATGAATAACACAGTTTTTGTCGAAGGAACATTCGTATTTTCTTTTGAATCTGACAGTTCTCCGGAAAAATCCCTTACATCCACTGAAAAGTTTTAAAAAATCGGTTTTAACACAAACCACGAACCTGCAGCAGATGCTACCGTAATGTCTGGAACCTCCAGAATCCGAACAGACGAGACAAATCCCGGATTCCATCTGCAATGTGAGCATTACAAACCACGTAGCTCTGGGGATTATCCAAGAGGATTTGGAACTCAATCAATAACGAAAATAACACCTATTTAGAAGTGCTAACTTTGACCCGTTGCCCGTGGCGACAAACTTTATAATTATGAATAAGAGGAAATTATTTGAGTAAATTCTTAAAAAGTACATCACGAAAAATCATAGCTGAAGAATAAAGATCAATCGATAAACGTCCAAATAAATATCTGTGACAATGTAGTTCCGAAGAGACAGGAGCTGTTTCCCCAGATCAACAATTGAAAATTTTTGTGCTTTTTGTCTGTTTTAAAAGGTTTATTTAAAAATTGAGCACAAAAATCTTTTATAAAAAATTTGAACTTTTAGAAAATGAAAGTTTCACTTTTCAAAGGTAATTCAAAAACTACTTTTTAAAGAAGTTTAAAAAAGGGATATTTTATCTTCAAGCACTTTATCAATAAAGTAATTTTTAAAATTATATTTTAAAACAAATTTATTTTTAAATATTTTTAATAAAAAAATAAATTATAAAATTTCCAAGACATTTTTTAAATACCTTTTTTATAAAATTATTTTTTAAAATAAATTTATTTTTAAATATCTTTAATAAAAAAAATAAAAATTTAATCGTAAATTTTCCAAGTTCATTGTTGACAAAATTGTCTTTTACAGTAAATTTATCTCATGAAGAAAACATTTTTTAACAATGGTAAGAAAGAAAATTTAATAATTTTTATTTAATAATAAATTTTCCATGTGGAATATGACACATTTCAGCACTCCATCGACGATACTTTGTAACAAAGTTAGTGCAAAGTACATTTTCAAAAACAATGAAAAAATAAATTACGAACTTTCTCTATGGGGTACAGTATCTCAAATATTTTATTGCCAAAGTATTTTTTTTAATAAAAATTTTCAAAAACAATGAAAAAGTAGATTACGAATTTTCTCTATGGTGTACAGTATCCCAAATACTTTATTGCCAAAGTATTTTTTTTAATAAAAAATTTTCAAAAACAATGAAAAAATAAATTATGAACTTTCTACATTGGATACCGTATCTCAAGTGCTTTGTCAATAAAGTAGTTTTTTTAGTAAAAAATTAAAAAAAAAAAAATTAAATTAATTATAAACTTTCCGTATTGGATACCGTACTCCAAATATTTTATTAATAATTTTCTTAATAAAAAATTTTTAAAACTAAATTATAAACTTTCTCTATGGGGTACAGTATCCCAAATATTTTATTGATAAAGTAGTTTTTGTAATGGAAAATTTAAAAAAAATAAAATTAATTATATTTTCCAGATGAGATATTGTAGTTCTTAGAACTCCGTAATAGGGTAGTTGTTTATGCTGGTATATTTCGTAATAAATTTCGATTATAAAAAATAATCATAGATTTTCCATGTAAGATAAATTTCTAAAAATTTAAAGAAATAATTTAAAAAAAAAGTAAATTTCGATTATAAAAAATAATCGTAAATTTTCTATTTAAGATAAGTTTCTAAAAATTTAAAGAAATAATTTTAAAAAAAAATAAATTTCGATTATTATAGAAAAATAATCATAAATTTTCCAGATGAAATAAGTTTCAAAAAATTTAAGAAAATAATTTTTAAAAAAGATAAATTTCGCAATAAGCAGTTCTTCGAAAATTGTAGAGAAAAAAAGAAACTTAATTATCACTTTTCTCTGTGAAACTTTTTCGAGTACTCTGTAGACAATGTTTTATAACAAAATTATTCCACAAATTTCAAGAATAAAAAAAATAAATTGTAAAGTTTTCGAATGGGATACTGTACTCCAAGTGCCCTATGATTAGAGTAGTTTTCATGATAGGCATATTCCGTAAAAAATATTTTCAAAAATTAAAAAAATAAATTATCAATATTTCACATAGGGTACTGTACCCCAAGTGCCCTATGATTAGGGTAGTTTTCATAATAGACATATTTTTAAAAAGTTAAAAATTGAATTATAAAGTTTCCGAATGGGATACTGTACTTCCAAGTACTCTATCAACAAAGTATTTCTTTAAATAAATTTATTTCGAAATAAAAATATTAAAAATAAATTTTCCGAATAGGATATTGTACTTCCTAGTATCCTATTGGTAAAGTAGTTTTCTTAATAAATTTATTTCGAAAGAAATATTTTTAAAAATAACAAAAAATATAAAATTTTTTAAACACGATTTTTATTACTTCGACTACTCAACGGAAAAATAGTATTTTATAATGAAATTGTCTCAATAACGTGAAAAAATGGAGAAATAAATTTAATCACAAATTTTCCGCTGTTGACTTTTTTTTTGTAGTATTTTGGTGTCAAAGTCTGCTCTTGCTGAAGAACAAGTGAGCTCGTTATAGCTATAGATTTCATAACAAAATTAATTCCAGTTTTTTAGATTAATTTTCGCGCCAATTTTTATTTGTACTTGAAAATAAGCAAAGTTTTAAAAGTTTTCATTTTTTTAAAGCGAAGTTTAACGATCATCTTCATTTTCGCTTAGAAATAAGCGAATTTATCAAAAATTTTGCCAAGAAAGTTGAATTCGCTTTTCTTTAATCACTTTTGATTTCAATATTTATATATGGTTAAAAATAAACTAATTTATAAAGGATTTCATCACGGAAACTAATCTGGATTTTTTTGGATTACTTTAGTAAGAAACTTCACTCGCACTAGAACGGGTAAATTGGACTTAGTATCAGAAAATTCCGTATGTTTTGACAAATATGGTTGCGTTAACAATTACATCAACTACTGGGACCAGTGAATCCAAGACAGCGAGGGGACTAACGTGTCCTCTGAACGTAGATATCCCCAGTCCAGAACAGCCTGTATTGGAGTATAAAAAGAAACCTACTCCTTTGCTCACATTGTGTTGTGCTCAGTATCTACACACAAAAAAGCGTAACTTTTAGTCCAGTAACAGATGCAAATTGTCACTATCAAGTTACAATTTCCGTCACAAAAGTTAAATATTCATAAAAAATGTGACGATTTTTACGTTTTGCAATTGTTACGGAGCAAAAGTTACGTTTTTTTGTGTGTATTGTTCTTATCTGCTACCAATAAACCCTGTAACCAAGGATCTGGCATCAACTAATTCGGCAATATTGGTTTCAACATGGGCGTCAGGGATTTCCCAATGAGGATCGGAATCACGTTATACAACTGTTATTTTTCCTACTTTAAATTACGTCAGATTAGAGACTGTAGATGTTGTTATGTTCACTAGGGACTTTTATGGTGGGAGTTTGTTTCCTGTTTTATAAAAGTCATGTTTTTCATCTCGCATTACGTCACCTAGTTCGACAATGTTACTGCCATTACAGTAATTACACATAAAAGCATGACTTTTGACTTCGTAACGATTACTAAATGTAACAAAAATATAACAATCGTCACGTTTTTATGAATATTAGACATTTGTAACGAAAATTAAAATATAATAGTGACGATTTACATTTGTTACTAAACCGAAAGTTACGTTTTTTTGTGTAAGTACTTTTATAGCGAAAGTTAACTACAAATTTTCCAACAATCATGTCCTCAGTACTGTGATTAATTAAACGATAACTCCTCTACTACAGTAACCAGAGATTTTCACAATGAGAGTTAACTTCAAATTTCTCAATTATTATCTTGTTCGTCCATTACTGTAGTTAATTCAGCAATACGAATTACACTAAAATCAAAAAAATTTCACGATGAGAGTTAACTTAAAATTTTTAATATTTATCTTCTCAATACTGTAATTAGTTAGACAATATCTATTCTATTACGGTCGTCAGAAATTTTCGCGGTGGCAGTTAACTTTGGAAATTTTAATACCCTAATTTCACGCAAATAATTCCGCTTGGACCCGAGTGGAAAATTTTCCCTTTGAAGGTTGAAATGTGCATACCTCTTTTTTATGAGTTTATCTTTTCTGATATTTTACCAGGTAAGCTTTCACATTTTATTGATGCATATGTTCATTAACACTGCTTTAAGTATGCGCAGATCTTACACTGCCGATTTTAAATCAAAGGCTCTAAAGTATGCTGAAATTCACGGCATCAAAACCATGGTTGTCAAGTACGAGTGTTTAGAAAGATCAATAAGGTAATGGAAGAATGTGAAACCCAAACTAGAAGGATGCAGAAGGAAAAGAAGAGCATTCAGAGGACCTGGTGCTAGATGGGAAGGGCTTGAATGTCGGTTGAAAGCATGGGTAATCGACAAAAGCAGTCAGCACAGACAAGTCTCCACTGTTATGATCAGAAGGCAAGCAAAGATGTTAGCAGAGGAGATGGCCCATCGTGATTTTAATGGAGGTGAATCGTGGTGCTCCAGGTTCATGTCCAGGAATGGATTGGTTACAAGGTCAAGAACCTCTGTTGGGCAGAAGCTGCCGGATGATTGCCAAGTGGAGATTTCAAAGTTTCATAAATTTGTAAATGATGAATCTGTCGATCTGACTTCTGGAAATATTGGCAACATGGACGAAGCACCTATCCCTTTTGATATTGTTAGTGGGCGTACAGTGGAAAAAAAGACGTGCTCATCACAACCACAGATCACTAGAGGTTCAATTTGACAGTGGTTTTGTCCGTTACTGCTTCTGGAGAAAAGTTGAAACCATTAATAATTTTTAGAATAAAAACTATTCCTAAGGTCCAATTTCCTCCGATGTGGTAATCAGAGCAAATCCCAAGGGATAGATGGAAAAGACACTCATGGACGACTGGGTCAAATGCTGTTGGAACAATTGATTGGAATGTGATCCCAATCCTGCCAAATCATTGATTATCTTGGATTCAGCACGATATCATCTCACAGAAACTACAAGAGAAACAATGAAGAAGTCTTCAAAGGTGGCTTAACGAAGATGTTCCAACCTCTTGACATCGGTGTAAATAAAGTTTTCAAAGACAACCTACATCGCTGCTGAGAGGATTGGATATCGAACCCCAACAATCTACAATATACTAAGGGGGGAAGGTTAAAGAAAACTGGATATGAAGTCGTAGCTTCGTGGGTCAAAATGAGCTTTGATTCCATCCCACCAGACAGTAATGAATGGTTTCAGGAAGAGGTGGATGTCGGAGATTTGAATGATAATTTCGTTGATTTAGAAATTTGAATGGGTGTTTATTTTTTAGATAAAAAGAATAAAACTAAGTGATAATTCGCAAAAAAGGTGAACAAAAACCCAGTGCATGTGTCCGTCTGATCAAAAGAAAAAATTTCTCTATTTTTTAACGAAATTATTTGCGTGAAATTAGGGTAATAATCTTCACAATACTGTACACACAAAAAAGCATAACTTTTGATTTAGTAACAAATGAAAATCGTCACTATTTTGTTTTAGTTTTCGTCACAAAAGTCAAATATTCATGAAAAATGCAACGATTGTGTCATATTTCGCAATTGTTACTAGACCAAAAGTTAAGTTCTTTGTATGCAATTAGTTTGACAATATCAATTATACTAAATCATCAAAAAATTATCGCAACAAAAATTAATTTAAAATTTTTAACAATTATCTTCTCAGTACTATAATTGGTTAGACAATATCAATTATATCAAAATCATCAAAAAATTTTACGACAAAAATTAACTTTGAAATTTTCGATAACTATCTTCATTTTCATTCATTAATGTAATCAGTAAGAAAATATCGATTATATTACGGTCATTGAGAATTCTCGAGGTGAGAGTTAACTTGAAAACATTTGACGATTATTTTCTCAGTACTGTAATTAATTATAAAATATCAATTATATCAAAATCATTGAAAAAATTCCACAAAAATTAATTTCGAAATCTCCAGTAACTATCTTCGTTTTCATTCATCACTATAATTAATTATAAAGATCAATTATATGAAAATCATCGAAAAATTAAATTTACATTTTACGATGAATAAAGCAAAATTAGCACTGAAAAAATACAAATTTGAGAAAATTAATTTTTTTAAAACCTTCTTAGTGCTTCCGACCTTGAATACGTCTGAATTTTATAAATTTGTAGTTTGTGATTCAAGCTTAAAAAAGTAAAACAAGTTCCAAATTTTGCCAAAGGTTCAAAAAACAAAAAATTCAAAAATCGTCTGTATTTGAAAAGTTTTAAATTTCTATTTAAAAAACAAATTTCAAAAATTATCCATTGAAAAAAAATAATTAGAAAAAGCATTTTAAAATTAGATAATTTAATTTTTATTTTATTTCGTCGTTTTCAAAAAAATTTTGTTTTTAATTTAAAAATTTTTTTAATTTTAAAATTTTTTACTTTTTTATTTTTTTAAATTCTTTAATTTTTTAAATTTTATATATTTTTTAAAATTTCTTTTATTTTTTAAATTTTTTATTTTAAATGAAAAAGCATAAAAATGTTTGTAAAAATTCCCTCAGGCTATTAACTTGAAAGATTGCTTGAGGGCATGTCGGAAAAAATTTTAATTATATGTGGATTTAAATTATGTAAAATATTAAAAATTTTAATTTTTTTCTTACATATATTTAACGTCATTTTTCTCAAAAAAATTATTCTAAATTAATTTTTTTAATTTGGAATTTTTGAAGAAAAATGTTTTCAGAGATACTGTAGGACCAGATAAGAAATTTGGAATATTTAATTATTAATTTTGAAAATTGATGGAAAATTTCGTGTCTTAGAGGACTGTAATTTAGAAATTTTTAGATTTATTTAGGAAAACTGTATTTTTGGAAATCGATTCCGAAATCTCATAGGATTACGAAACCCTTGTGGAAAAACGAAAATTCTCATTTAAGCTATTTTCGATTTTTGGAAATTCCCCTCAGGACCATTTCGTAATTACTTTTATAATTGTACGATTAATTGTGAAATATTGTAAAATTGCAAAATGCACATCATACAAAACCAAAATTATGGAATATTTTAGGTTTTCACAAATTTCAGAAATTCGTGTCGGGATCATTTCGAAATAATATTAATTCCAATTTTTTTATAAAACTACAATTGATTATGAAATCATATAAGATTACGAAATAATCTTCACAGAAAACTAAATTTATTATTTTCGTTTTTAGAAAACTCCAAAAATTCGTGTCGGGACAACTTCGTAAAAAATTTTTTATATAACTTTTACAATATATAACCAATTTCGAAATAATCTTTACAGAAAACTAAATTTGTTATTTTCGTTTTTAAGAAATTCTAAAAATTCGTGTCGGGATCATTTCGAAATAATATTAATTCCAATTTTTTTATAAAACTACAATTAATTATGAAATCATATAAGATTACGAAATAATCATCACAGAAAACTAAATTTGTTATTTTCGTTTTTAGAAAACTCCAAAAATTCGTGTCGGGACAACTTCGTAAAAAATTTTTTATATAACTTTTACAATATATAACCAATTTCGAAATAATATTAATTTTAATTTTTTATAAAACTACAATTGATTACAAAATAGTTATCAAAAATGTCGAATTTTTTCTTCAGAAAGTTCCAGTCAGGAAAACTAAAAATTTTCATATATAAATTTTACAATATATGATTAAGAAATCGTGTAAAATTAAAAAATAATCATCACATAAAACGAAAACTATAGATAACTTTGGTTTCTTGGAACTTTTAAAATTCCTGCGGAAACAAGTCTGCAACAATGGTAAATTTGAATTTTTAAAAGTACTACGTTTGATTACGAAATGAACCATCACGTAAGACCAAAATTGTCACGTAGGTTATTTTATTTTCCAAAATTTCCCGAAAATTCGTGTCGGGACCATTTCGTAAGAACTTTAGTTTGCAATTTTTAAAGTATTATAATTAATTACGAAATAACTATCAAAAAAATAAAATCATTAAATAAATAATTTTTTTTCCAAAATCTTCTAAAAAATTCGTATCGGGACTATTTCGTAAGAATTTCAATTTTCAATTTTTAAAGTATTATAATTAATTACGAAATAACTATCAAAATAAAATCATTAAATAAATAATTTTTTTTTCCAAAATCTTCCAAAAATTCGTGTTGGGACTATTTCGTAAGAATTTTAATTTTCAATTTTTTATAGTAATGTTAATTTCAATTATGATTTCTTGAATATTTATGAATATTTCAATACATAATTATCGACCCTCGGAGGCAGACAGACTTATTTTCCACATGACTTTAATTTCAAAGTTTCCAGATCTGTTTAGACAAAACAAATCCATCCTTATTATTTTAATTCATTTTTAAAAAATTTCAAAATTTAAAATTTAAATTTTTTTTAATTTAAAAATTTAGAATTTTTTAATTTTTAATTTTAAAGAATTTTATAGTTTTTTAATTTTGAAGAATTTTATAATTTTTTGAATTTGATCTTTAATCACTTAAAAAAATTAATTTTTAAAAGAATTGGCTTTGTTCAAGTCCATGGTTTTTAAGATTTCACAATGGATTAAATTTCACAAATTTGAATTAAATTAAATCTTGCAAGATTCCAATTATTTGAGTCCAGAATGTTTTTTTTGTTTTTAGTATATTGTACTATTATAAAAATTAGACGTCAATGTTGTTGCGAAATTTTTTTGAGACGAATTTTCGGAATTTTCTGGAATGTTCCTGAATTTTGGAATTCAAATATTTGTTTCAAATTTTTTATGAATTTTAAGAATTTCCATAAAATTCTGGAAAGTTTCAGAAAATTTAAAAAAGTTCTAAAATATTGTTATAGATTTTGAATATTTGTAAGATTCTTAAAAGTACTGTAGAATTCCAGAAAATTTAAAAAAGTTTCGAAATTTTCCACTGGATTCTGAAGAATTGTAAGATTCTTAAAAGTACTGTAGAATTCCAGAAGATTCGTAAAAGTTTCGAAATTTTCCACTGGATTCTGAAGAATTGTAAGATTCTTAAAAGTACTGTAGAACTTCAGGTAATTTTAGATTTTAAGAAAATTCAAAAAAATTTCAAAGTTTTCCACTGGATTCTGGAGACTTGTAAGATTCTTAAAAGTACTGTAGAATTTCAGAAGTTTTAAGAAAGTTCAAAAAACTCCAGAATCTTCTACTGGATTCTAAAAAGCTTCAGAAGTTTTTTTAAATTCCGAAAATTTCTTCTAGATTCTAGAATGTCTCCAAGATTCCAGAAACTTCTGTGAAGTTCTCAACGATTTCTAAATTTAAAATTTTTTTAATTTTAAAAACTTCAAGATTCTACAGTATTTTGGACAATTTCAAAAGTCTTTAATTTTTCGATTTTTTTAATTTTGAAAATTTTATTCAAATTAAAAAATAAAAAATCACGGTAATTTATGACTTTTGAAGAAGACATGGATCATTTGGTTCACGATTACGACCTGCATTTATGCAACTCTAACTCGGAATTTTTGCTTTCGTTTATTTTTGAAGAACACAAACCTTAAAGTAGAATTTTACCGTCTACACAAAAAAATGGGTACGTGATATGTAATGTGTCTGGTAGATCAGAGTAGTTTTAATGTACTCTTTTTTGTGTGTAATATATAATCTATCAATACACTAAACAAAATCTGATTTATCAGATATATTTTATTCAATTTATTGATATTTTAAGTTTAATACTAATTTATTATATTCAATTTATCGATACACTAAACCAAATCTGATTTTTCAGATATATCATATCCAATGCATTGATATATTAAGTTTAATACTAATTTATTATATCCAATGCATTGATATACTCAACGAAATCTGATTTATCAGATATATTATATCCAATTTATTGATATATTAAATGTGATATCAATAGATTGTATATAATCCATCGATACGTTAAGTATGATATCGGCGTACTGTATTTAATCTATCGATAGGTTGAATATAATGTATCTGATGCATTAGAGGTCTATTAACGTACTTTTTTGTGCCTAGATCAGAGCTTCCTACGATTTCATAATCGTCATTTTTGTGGATTATTTTTCGCAATTCCGGGTCCAAAGGTTAATCAATTTAAATTATGGTCTTGACGCAGAATTTTGTTTTTCACCTGTTTTGGATAATTTTATTTTTAACGAAATATTTTTCTTAATTAATAGTAAGCAAAAAGTGACTTTTTTCTGAAAAATTTCTTTTTTAGTACCTTCAGATAAAACTAGAGGATATTGTAGTTTTTAGGGATGTTGTAAAAAAATATGCTGACGTCATGAGAACACCGGTAAGTCGCTGAAGTACCCGATTCGTGTTTGAGATCGTGGATTTTTACTTGTTGGATTGGACACTATCTATTTGAATGGAAGCTTGTGTAACTTTGGTCCTGAAGGGAAATACCCTGAAGACCAATGAAAGGCCTACGATTGTGCGTTGGCGGGTAATTTAAAATTGCGCAATATTTTTGTAAGAGTTGTTTTGTATCTTGTGCCTTTGGCCTTATGGAGTTATTTTACATATTTTTCATCTACAAGAGGATTAGGAACCCTTAATTACGATTCAAAACTACTGTATCTAGAATCTTGAATATCTTTGTTCAAACGCATCTCTAAGGACACAGGAGGAAGTGGATTCTCCGCAGAAAACTAAATAAGATTCAGGAAATGACTCCAGGATTTATCTTGGTCCTTCATTATGCTTCGGATAAATCGCCCGATTGGACAGCTTTCTTTTTTGAATAATCGTGAAATTTCCGAATTAAATAATTGTCTCTTATATCACGACATTTAAGAAGGTTTTAAGATTTTCCAAAATCTATTATGTGCTTTTGGGCTTTTCTAAAATCATGTAAACAAATTGTTGCACTTTTAGGTCTTGAGTGGAAAATTTCAAAAATTCGTGGTAAGACAATTTAAAAAAAATAACGAAATTTTTTTTATAATGTTATAATTTTAGAACATTTCAGAATTATAAAAATAAAATTTTTTAAACTTTTTTATTCTTAAATTTTCTTTGAAGATTTTTAATTTTTTTTTAAATTTAATTTTTTTGAAGATTTTTAATTTTTTTTTAAATTTATTTTTTGACATTTTTCGAAAACTCCCACAAGTGACCTTCGTCGATTTACGTTTTTTTCGATTTGCATGCAAATTTTGGATTTTTCGTTAAAAAACCTTGTTTGATCCCGTTTGGATCAGATTTCTAGAAATCTTCCAGGAAGCCGCGATTTCCTGACTTTTGAGTTGAAGCTGTCAACAGAAATGAAATGGAAGAAGACCAAAATTCTGTTTGATCGTCTCTAAATTGAAAAACAAAAGTCAAAAAAGAAACTTGAACCTTTTTTCGGAAAATTTTTTTGTCGTATTTTGGCAGCTTTTTCTCACGAAAAATTTCTTGAGCTTTTGAGTTCCAGAATGTTTTGGTAAAATTGTCAAAATATAGACAAATGTTTGTTTTACTTGAGCACTTGTTCTTGACCCAAATGACATTTCGTAAGAACGGTCTTTGTTCCATGAAATCCCTAAAAACAAAAATTCCTGAAGTCTGATCCACGTGTCGTGGAATCCATAACTTCCGTCGTGAAGTATTTGACGAGTTCGCTTGCTTTTAAGCGAAAGTGGGGGATTATTGATAAAAATAACCGAAAAAAAGCGAAATAACTTCTGATAGTGAAGTATTTGATGAGTTCGCTTATTTTTAAGCGAAAGTGACGGATTATAGCCAGATTGAAGTTCTTGGAATTGTGATAAATTTGTTTATTTTTAAGCGAAAGTGGGGGATTATTGATAAAAATAACCGAAAAAAAGCGAAATAACTTTTGATAGTGAAGTCTTTGATGAATTCGCTTACTTTTAAGCGAAAGTGATGGATTATCGCCAAAGTAAAGTTCTTGAAATTGTGATAAATTTGTTTATTTTTAAGCGAAATTGAGGCATTATTGATAAAAATAACCGAAAAAAAGCGAAATAACTTCTGATAATGAAGTATTTGACAAGTTCGCTTATTTTTAAGCGAAAGTGACGGATTATCACTAAAGTAAAGTTCTTGATAATTATGACGAGTTCGCTTATTTTTAGACGAAAATGGACTTTATTGCTAAAATTAAGTTGAAAATAAGACGAAAACAACTCTCACTTCAAAGTTCCTGATTATCATGACAAATTCGGTTTTTCTGAGCACAAGTGGAGGTTATCGTCGAAACTAATCTAAGAAAATCAAGTTCAACTTTTGTGACGAAATTTTTCATAAATTCGCCTATTCTCAAACGGAAATAAAATGCTACACCGAAACTAATTTAAAAACTGAAATTAATTTTCATTACGAAATTTTTGATTATCATGATAAATTCGGTTTTTCTCAAGCGTACCGACGAATTAGAATCAAAATTATCTTAACAAAAGCAAAATTAACTTCCACCACGAAGTTCTTGTTTATCATGACAAATTCGCTCATTTTTAAGCGAAAATAAAAATGATCGTTAAATTTCGCTTTAAAAAAAATAAAAATTTTGAAAATTTCGCTTTAAAAAAATGAAAAACTTTTAAAATTTCGCTTTAAAAAAAATAAAAACTTGAAAAATTTTGCTTTAAAAAAATGAAAAATTTTAAAATTTCGCTTATTTTGAAGCGAAAATGAAATGCTACACTAAAACTAACCCAAAAATAGAATAAATTTCCCGATTATTATGATGAATTTTTTCGCTTCTAAAGTACAGATGGAATTTGGTACCAAGACAACCTAATCGAACACAATCTAAAGCGGATCAATGTCCGATTGGATGTTTTCCTTATTTCTTATCGCCATCCGATACATGTTTTACTTCAAAGTTACCTACAATCAAGAAATCCGTAGTTTTTTATTAAAATTAATTTTTTTTAAATTTTATTAAAATTAATTTTTAAAAATTTTTATTAAAATTAATTTTTTTTAAATTTTATTAAAATTAATTTTTTTTAAATTTTATTAAAATTAATTTTTTAAGATTTTTTATTGAAATTAATTTTTTAAGATTTTTATTTTACTGTAAAAAAACTACCGTATTTTTGGAAATTTTAAATATTTTTGTAGTTACAGTAATCTCGAAAGTTTTTTGAATTTTTAGATTTTTTGAAACCGCATTTTTTATTGAT